>PVIR01029457.1:0-21098 GCA_004026965.1 Petromus typicus | reverse complement strand
CTAAGTACAGCAAAATGGATAGGACAAAAGAGAAAAATCAATGAACTAGAAAATAAAACCATTGAAATTACCCAATTTGAATAATATAAAAGAAAAAACAAGACTAAAAATAAATGAACAGTACTTCAGGGACTTATGCAATAATATGAAAAGGTTAAACATTATGCTATTAGAATCAAGGAAATGAAGGAGAAAGAGTGGAAGACCAAAAAGTACTCAAATGAATAATGCCGAAAGACATCAAAATTTTGCTAAAAATATTATTCAACTAACAGAATGAACTCTAGTCAGAATAATCTCAAAGAAGTCCACAAGTCATACTAGACCAAGCTCTTGAGTTAAAAAGAATATCTTTGAAGTAAAAGAGAAGTATCTCACTAATTACAGGGAATATAACTCAGGAGCAGCAGTTTTCTTATGAGAGACCATGCATAATGTAGGAAGTGGCAGCCATTTTCAAAGACTGAAAGAAAAAAACTGTCAATATAGACACATCTGACAAAGTAGAGTGAACCCTTGACTTATGAACTCAGTTCTTTCGAGAGGACTGTTTATAACTCAGATTGGTCCACTGATAGCTCAGGCTCCTCCACACGCCCTTCAAATTCTCCTATACATATGCAGACATTAATATCATTGGAGAGACATTGGCCCAGGTTTTCCCAATTAACCTCGTACAAGACAGGATGTTGCAATGTTCCTTCCAGAACTCCAAGAGTTAAATATTTTTATCAGACTAACTGGAAACACAGTGGCCAATATTCATGTCATAACTCGAGACTTCAGTCACAAGTTAAAGCTACAGTTTCAGCCATAATCCAAGTTGTTGATATGTCAGGCTGGTTATAACTCAAGGGTCCACTGTAACCTTTAGGAATGATGAAGAAATGAGGACATTCTCTTTACTGAATAAAACTTGTAAAATATAATGAAGAGAATCTACCACCCATAGCCCCCCCCCCCGGAATATTGTAAGGAAGTTGTCTAAAGGGAAAAAGGAATGATGCTCTTTGGGAGAGAGGAGGAGATTGGTGAAGGACATGGCAGAAAACAGTTCTAATATACCTTATATAAACCTTTCACTTGTCATATTTTCCCATGTGCATACATTATCTACTCAGAATGTTTAAATTTAAAAAGAAAATAAAAGTAACAAAAATCAGTGGAAAAGAAATAACAGAAAAGAGCTGCAGCTTATCAGGAAGGAAAACAAAGCATGGCAAGAAAATGTGGTAAATAAAACACTTTCCTTCCAAATTATGTTTCATTGTGGAAGCAAAAATTATAACAATGCTGTGGTCCAAAATATATGGAGTAAATATTTGGAACAATTTAAAATGGGCAAGGATTATCAAGCAAGATGATATTTCTACATCTCACTTGAACTGGCAAAATGTGTAAATATCACCACCATCCAGTTCCACAAAATTTTCATCATCCCAAAGCAAAACCACTCCCACCAAGCAATCACTGGACATTCTCCCTTCTGCCATCCCGTCATCTACTAATTTATTTTCATTCTTTATAGAATTTCCTGTCCTTGACAGTCCACATAAGTGAAATAATCCAATATGCTGTCTTTTGTGGCTGAATTCTGTTTTTAACTGGAGTGTGTAGAATATTTGGAGCACAATGGCACTAACATTGAGTGTGTGTGTGTGTATGATTACATTTCTTTTCAAACACAACAAAGCTGAGAAATGAATATTTTAACTTTGAGAGAAAACTGAGGCACAAATATGTTATATAATCTGCTCAGAGCTCCATGTGATAGGCAGAATTTGAATGTTAGACCTTCAGATAACAACTGGAAGCCATTCATTATTACCATACTTTCCCAGAGATCTCACTGATACCAAGAAAATGAAACCATGTCTGGGGCTCCCAAAATTCTCCAGTTCTCCTTAAATGTATTCAATTTCTCTCTCTTAATTCACTTGTGCTTCTATAACAAATACCACAGGCTAGTTAATTTATAAGAACAGAAATTTATTTATCAAAGAGCCGGGAGCTAGAAAACCCAAGACCAACATGGCAACAGTGTTATGTGGTGAGGGTCTGTTGTAATGATGATGTCTTCTCATGGTGGCATCTTCTCATGTTGGAAGGTAAAAAGGATTTATTCTCTCTCTCCCTCTCTCTCTCTCTCTCTCTCTCTCTTTCTCTCTCTCTCTCTCTCTCTCTCTCTCTCTCTCATATGAAATTAATCCATTTGTGAAGTCAGAATTATAATTCTTCAGTCATTTCCCTTAAGGCTCCACTTAATACCACCATTGCGCAGTTTAATTTTCAACATGAATTTGGTGGGTAAACCACATTCAAACCAGAGCCTCTCTGAAAATTTTCCTTGCTAAGATTCTCTCCTAGACAAAAGCACTTATTACTGAACTCCATAGGAATCAGCAGGGCAGAGTCACACAGAATCATGAATTGCTTTGTTAGAAGAGGTAGCAAATGTTTCATGAAACTGTTGGAGCAACTTAAAAGCACAGAGCCCTCCTGCCTTCCTGTACAAACTTGGAGGTCTAGTGACTTCTTTTGAGCTTTCTAATCAGCCAGTTCCTAATTTGCCTCCTCATCATCCCAGGCACCGCACAGAACTCGCACTCTAGTCCCTTGCTGTTTCTCTACTGTTGGATATCAGAGTATATGTTCTTGAGATATCATGACACTGGAAAACTTAGGATTCCAGTGGCTCAGAAGTAGAATTCTGGAGTCAAACAGATGTGACACTACCATTTACCCACTGGCAGGTTTGCTCTTATTCTGAGCAGCACTAAGCATTCATTTCCTCCTTGGAAAACATGAGAAAAGTAATGATCTAATGGTATGGTTATAAGGATGCACTTAAGTGAAGCATGGAGCACACATAGTTGAATGTTTGACACATTGTAGGTACTACAGAAGTGAAAGCTACTATTGTTTCTAACCCTCTGATAACCAACTGAACTCACTGACATGATACAAACAGCCTAAATCTGTGCGTCACTATAAAGTAGCCATTACTCATAAGTATTTGAAATGTGGCTGATATGACAAAGGGACTGGATTTTAAATTTCATATAAATTTAAACAACTACATGTGACTAGAGGCTATCACATGAAACAGCATATATAACCCTCTAAGTCAAGCTAGTTGGCCCAGATTAATTAGAATAAATATTGCAGGCCAGGGATTTAGCTCAGTGGTTCCAGCATCTGCCTTGCAAGTGCAAGGTCCCAAGTTTGATACTCAGTAACCACATACCACAATGCTGGGCATGGTGACTCACGCCCATTAGCAATCAGTACCATACACCACAATGCCAGATGTGGAGGCTCATGCCTGCAATCCCAGCACTCAGGAGGCAGAGACAGGATTGCTGAGTTTAAGGCTGGCCTGGGCTACATAGTGAGTTCAGGGCCAGCCTGAACTACAAAGCAAGACCCTGTCTAAAAAAAAAGAATAAATATTGCAATCAACAACCAAACTAATGAAAATGGCATTATACAGAAATCAAGAAAAATATTCTCAGTATACGTTTTAAACAAGAAATAGAACATATTGCTTTATGGAGAGCCTATTATATTTACCATAGTTTAAGAAAAATATTTAGAATGGGATAGGTATAGTTTCAAGCTTTAAAAAGGCAAATCAAAATATAATAACCCAAGTTATTTATTTAGCAAATATTCATTCCTCCTCCCTCTTATTTTCTTGGAGGAAGTATTCATCTTCATCTCTGTCCTGATAATTTTGAATGTTGCCAGGTGACTTGTTTCAGTCACTGGCATGAATATATAGGACTTCAGAGGACTTGCTACCCAATTAGCTTCTACTCTTCAGTCTTAGAATTATTAAAACAGAATAAAGTACAAGAAGTAGATGTAAATTTGACCCACATAACAATGCAAACCAAGCTACAGAACCACAAGTGAAAAATAAATAATTGTTTTTACATATCATTAAGATTCTGCAGGTAACTTCTAGACATACCTTTTCAGTAAAAAGCTAATACAGGAACTAATGTTTATTGAATACCTACCTATATGGCAATGTACTCTACATAGAAGCTTGCACTCCAAATGAAAATTGGTTCAAAATAATTATGGGAAAAGGCTTCCATAAGAAGTGTGTTTACATACAAATGCTTAGATAAATTGATAGATGCAGTATGCATACTTAGTGATTAAAGGGCTAGAGTTACTGAAGGACTATAAGAGTGCTTCAAAGAAAGGTTAAACAGATAGATGATAAATACACAGACACAGAGACATGGAGACAAAAAAGAAATAGGACTAATTAATTGGCTCACTGAATTACTAGGACTGAAAATAGTGTAATGTGCTCTCTGCCTATTGGGGATCTAAGAAACACACTGGTATAGTACAGTACAATTCTAAATGGCTGAGATCCAGGGGAGTTGTTGGTGTAAATCCCAGTCTTAAGACCAAAGGAAATAGTATGAGATATCACAGCTCAAATAAGCCAATGGGAAGAAGGGGAGTAGAATTCCTCTTTGTTCCACATATTTGTTCTATTCAAGTCTCCATGAACTGCGAGACGTCAGCTCAAACTCAGAAGGGTGATCATTCTACTCAGTCTATTGATTCAAATGCTAAGACCCCACAGACATCCCCAGATAGAATGCTTAATCTGGGCACATTATGGCAGGTTACAATGATACATAAAATTGACCATTGCACAGACCAAGCTCCAGGATCCTGAGTAAGATGTGGAGACAGACAACTGTGATCTTCTCTATGCTGTAAGAGATGAGTGGCTACCTGCTGGGTCTTCCTCATTCATCATAATTCTATTTCTATCACATTTTCTCACCTGATCTTCCAAGTAAACCTATTCTTCTAGAAACTTCACAAACAGAATACTCATTACATGGATTATTCAGAACATCTTGCCATGTGTTTAAAATATCTATTGGAAAATCTCATATATAAATTGATTTCATTAGATGCATTTTAGGTACTAACCATCAGTCTTCCACTGAAATAGCACTTCTCTATGTAAAAAGCACTAAATTTGTTTTAATAGCACTTCTATTCCCTTCACAACATTCCTGCCTGCACGGTACCTGCCAACACATCCCAAGCCATGTAACATATGCCGAGTGCCTAGTAGACGACATGCCAGATGGAGGTGAAATGTAAAACTTATTTTGGGTGGAAAGGGATGATGATGGTACGTAGCTCAAATGATTTATAAAACACATTTGAAAGGAGAAATAAGAAATAACCTGTGCAGCTCGGCTGAAGAAAATTAAATAAGGAGAGTAAACAGTTCATTTCTTCATGTAGACAGCCAAATTCTAGCAGTTTCTGGAGCATTCACGATCGTTTTTTTTTTTTTTATAATCTTTATTGGTACATTAAATATGCACATCATGATTGCACTCCATAATGGGGATTTGTACCAGTATAAGACACAACTTAATTCTCATTTTTTCCCATAGCCCTACCCACCCTACCACCCCCCCATATACATAAAATTTGTTTCCTTACTTTTTTTTTTGCATTCACGATCTTTCTCACCCTCCTGCTGCCTACCCTTCCACCACCAACCAGACTGCACAAGACCCAGACTACAACACGAGCCGCATGTCTTCTGTCTGTCTGCTCAGGCCTCAGTGAGAAGCTAGTGGTTGTGCCGTCTCTGACTCAGGCAGGGGAGGGGGCTGACAGGAAGATACAGCGCTGCTGAGCCGCAGCCTGGGAGGTGGTCGCGGCCTGCTGTGCTCCGCCCGGAAGTAGAAATAAGCTTCTTTCTCCACTTAAATAGAACTTTCTGTCAGGTCTACCCCAACCTGTTTCCTCGTGAACCTCTCTTTCTGCCGTAATTTTTCCTAAGGAGCTTTTCCAAATTTCACCACTGCCTGGTTTTACTTAGACCTGGAGTCGATAAGACAAATGATATGTTCACTATGGTCCATTCCATGTGTCCTTGATCCAAACGAGAACTCCTGCTTTTTGCCTTCTGATGGACACATCACTTCAGGATGCCCCCAAAAATGTCTGGAACCTAGCATGATTGCAGCTTAATCCATCACACTAATTGAGGATCCCAACTAACTTAGTCCTTTAAGAAAATTAGTGGGAATCAATCTCCAATTTGTGGTTTGGGACTATTTATTGAAAATTCTGCAGATAATCAGAATAATTGGACAAATCATCATGGCCCAGTCTTCTACAATGAGTGCGTTAGCACCAGACACAGAAAATATAGATTCATGAACTGGGGGCTCCAAGCACATAGACATGCTTTATAGTACAAATATCATTTGAAAAGATATAGTTGGGTTTAAAAGTAGAAAAAAGTCTAATCTCCAGGTATGGAAAAACTAGTAAAAATCCAAACTAAGAACAAGTAAGAGTTAATGTTTGTGTTGATGGAAAAAAGGATTTTAAGCCAAGGACTTGGCCTACAGTACAAATTTGAGAGGCAATAAAAAGTTGCCCACTGGGGAAAGATTTGAAAAAAAAAACAATATGTGTTCCAGATAAACAAAATGAAAGCATTTCATCTGCCCTGGTTTGCAGCCAGGTAGAGCCGCCCTCAGAGCATCAGCACTCGAAGTCTGTCCTCCAGACTCGCCTGGTTTAATTTACGTTGCATCATGTGGAGAAGCTGAGTCAAGAATTACCTTAAAAACTCGTCCAAACAATAACAAAAGTGTTTACTAAACGCTCCACCATGTATGAATCCCTAGACAGTAGTCACAGAAATTGTAAGTGTAGTTACTTTGGGAAATGTGAACTAACTGGGAAGGGACTTGAGGAACTTGCTGGCAAGACATAAGCACCTTTGGCGTGATACACGGTGGCTTATTTGTGTGTCTGCATTTATCAAAACTGACCAGACAGCATACTTAAAACACGAGCATTTCACTGTATGTAAATCACAACTTTCTCAGTATTCTAAATGCTAAAGCAATGATGTCTTCTAGACGTAAATGGACATAAGCTCCACCTAAGATAGTGATAAATAATCACATAAAGAAAACTCTACCCCATAAAATATGTGTCGAAAATGGAAGCTTTCCTCTCTCTGATTTCTGGCAGTTGGATCATGAGCAAGGGACCTGAGTGCAGCCAAACAGAGGCCTCTCGTGGGCCCTGAAACTCGTGAGTGTCTAGAAGGCAACCAGAACATCATGCGGCAGCATGGCAGTGTGGCCTAGTTAACCGGGCCTCCTGAGGTTTCCGTCTGGATCTTATTCTCCAGTCATCTTTTCAAACAATTCTTTTTTATTAGTTTGACCAATGCCGATTTCTGTTCTTTGCATTTAAAGACCTAACCAATATAACAACTGGTATCACAGTGAGTAGCAAGACACACCCTCAGGAACGGAGTTTTGGGGGTTAAGTATGTGGCCTGGGTGAAGCCTTGAGTAGGGAAATCAAAAATCTGTAACTCAGACGTAATAAACAGTTGTAATGGAACTGATTAAATTGTGTTGTGAAATCTCCTATAACAAAGTGACCATAATCTAGGCTTTGTAGCCCACAAAAGCCACATTAGAGCCATGGTCTTTAATCTTTACTAAATCCTGCTGTGGTAAATATTGTTATCGTTTTTGTGTACATGAAGACATGCAGTTTAGATCAGGAAAATTCTACTGGGACTCAACTCTATAACCACACTCTGAACCATCACGAATATAATTTAAAAACCTCCATGGACATGTTCTTCTACACGTTTGTTTAACCACAGACCCTCTGTAAAATACAGTTTGTGACAGTGGTGACCTCTGGGAAAAGGTCAAGCAGAATTAGAGAGAAGTAAAGGGAAATGCCAACTCTTGGCCAATGTTCTGTGCAGTTCCATTTGCATCATTACCCTTTGAAAAGCATAACTGTAAAGTTAGAGATGATTCAACCAGAAAATGCTGGAGGCTGAAAATCTAATACTACCAATATTCATAAGCCAAAATATAGAGAAGAAAGTTTCTCTGGTTATAAATGGCATATTCTCTCTCTCTCTCTCTCTCTCTCTCTCTCTCTCTGTCTCTTTCTGTCTGTCTCTTCTCTCTCTCACGAAGGTTCCACATAGCAAGATCTCAACATGAAGATTTTAACCTGCACACTGTGACTTTAAAGCCCATGTGATCATTTGTAATACTCTATTCCTCCTTTTCTGAAAAGGAGTAGATATTAAGGAGTTAATAGTGGTCAGGATGGTTTGATTTTCAACCAATTCCTTCAGAATTTATTAAACACACAAGTAATAAATGCACATTTTCAAACATTCAAAAGAACAGAAAGGTATTTCCTCCCTCCCTCATACTCTAATTCTTCTTCTTACTAATAGCTTTTCTTCTTTTACCTCCTGGAAATTATAAAACTTAATATGCTTCCTATATCTGCATGTCAGTAGAAGGCCTCGGAGGACAGGCTTACGCACCTGAGAGGACAGTATTTGAAGCCATGAGAGAGAAGGCAAAGGTGCACTGGAGATGACAGGAAGGTGGAGGTGACAAGGCTTGGAGTGTCTGCTGAGGGAAGCCATGGCACTCGGTGACCTCAATACGACCTCCAGGCCCACCGTCCAATAGTGTCAAATTGCAGACTGAGCCTTTCACTCGTGGGCCTTTGTGGAGCATTCCAGATCCGAGCCTTAGCAACATGGCTCCATACACAAGCCCAGATAACTCTCCACTTCTCTCGCAGAGCCCATCCAGGGCCCCAGCCATAGCTTCTCTGTCCTTCCAAAGCACTGCCCTCCACATACCACTCCAGTAGATATTTCTCACCTCACTCATCATGAAATGATGGAACACACCACTAAGTCAGCACTAACTTCAGGCATTAAAGATTTATATTGCATTCAGAGGCTTAGTTTTTTAATGTTTTAAGCCTTTTATAAGCAAGGTATAAAATAAGAATTTTATACTAGAGGGAATGAAGAAAACCTATGTGGACAGAGACAGGTACATGGAAAGCTGTTGGTGCAATGAGTTTTACCCTCTCAGAGACCCAGATTATCACACAACTGACTTCTTCTACGGCCTGCCCTGTGCTGTAGGAGGGAGGGGAGTCTTTCCTTTCTCCTCCTTCACATCACCAATCCCCTTCGACTCAAAAGGAGAAAGAAGAAATGTAAGTAATTTCATGCAAATGTGGCCAGAGTCTCCAAGGCCTATTCATCTCTTAATCCTAAGATTCAGAAATCAAGGTAATGAATTATTCAGCACAAATCCCCCAGCATCAAATGGATTCCCCCCGCACCACTGCCTATTGATTATGAACATTAACAATTAAATACATTTCATACTCTTTTCGAGCTGGTTATTTCTGTAAAACAACCCAAATGACACATTTCAAGCCTAAAGAAAAATCTGACTGAGCACATCCTCAGAAACACGCAAGTGCAAGCTCAGAAAGCTTCAACCAGACTGGTGTGGTTTCAGTTAGACATCTCGGTTCATCTTTCTCAAAATATTCAATTCTCTGTCCTACCTGACTTTCACCTTTGGGTGACCCAATCTATGACTGAGCTGCTATTATAATAATAGTTTCAAACTATTAGAAATCTGAATGGCATATTTTCAGAGTGATAGTCTAATGCAGAGGGATCGGAGCCAAAGACAAAGGACAGCAACACTCGCCGGTGGTTTGATTATTGCAGGATGAGGCTCCTTGATAACTCAGACTCAAAGATCTTATCAGTTGACCACACAAAAGTC
Organism: Petromus typicus; assembly: GCA_004026965.1. Classification (NCBI taxonomy): domain Eukaryota; kingdom Metazoa; phylum Chordata; class Mammalia; order Rodentia; family Petromuridae; genus Petromus; species Petromus typicus. Next base: position 11,418 of record PVIR01029457.1, on the reverse strand, counting down.
ATTTGAGTCTCTCAAGTGATACACGGGGCTCTCTACTGAGTCATGGAAATGTTATGATTAGGGGCCCTAAAATATTAATTTTCATAACAAGCATATTTCTTTCCCAGAAATAAAGAGTCGGACAGATTTAATCAAGGTCAGAACAAGGATGTCTGCCATCTACTCATAAATACTAACCCAGGACTTGCTTGCACCTTTTATTTCACTATGATGACAAAAAAACAATTGTAGTATTTGTTACTGTGGTGGAAAGTTAAGCACAAAAAAAATAGTAAAAAAAGAAAAATAGTTGCCTGAAAAAATTAGAGTCAATGCCATGTGGTAATTGTGTTTGATTAAAATTTTTAATTTGAAATACTAAATTTAGTATTTATAAATACTCAACTGTTCACAAAATGAACACAAATAAACCTAAAAGCAACTAAAATACAAATATATCACATAACACAATCAATAAATTATAGTAATATAACAGCAGTTTTTCAAAATTATTTTAAGATAATATTTAATAACGATTGAAGAAAATTAACGTTTCACTTTTTAAAAAGTACTGTTGGTCTTCCCTTGTTTTTTTGATAGTAGAATATTCTTCAGTCTCCTAATGATTTGCAAAGTCTTTTAATTAATATAAGATGAAGGCTTTCTTATGGGTACTACAAATAATTCCACATTTATCTTTTAAGTTGCCTTCTCATGCTTCTGATTCATACAGTGTACATTTTAGTTATTCAAATTGGTGTCCTTTTCCTTGTGTGTTCTTCTTTGGCTAGATTTAGAAAGTTTCTATCAAAGGTTGTGCCTAATAATTTTATAAACGTGTAGAATGTACTTTAATAAGTTGTGGAAGGTAAAACTTTAACTTTACTCTCTAATGAATTTACCACTTTTACCAAATTCATAATAAGCTTTTAATTTGTTATTCTTTTAATACTATCAGTCAACTCCTTTTTTCCCTTTTTCTGACATTAGAATTTTCACTGTCCTTAAACTTTTCCAAAGTCAAATAATTCTTTGTCTCAATCAAGCAAGATGTAGGGGTTTTTTTTCTCTTAATAATTCCCTGATTTTATTTTTTTAACCAGGAATCCAACTCAGGCATGGCACCACTGATCTATAACCCTTGGCCAAATTCCTTGATTTTTATAATGTCCTGAGACATTTCTTCTCAGTTTTATCACTGGTATATGTTAATTACTATTATTCAACACTTCCCTTGAATCCACTGGAATTATAAAGCATTTTGTCTACATATATTTTCACACAATGCATAGCCAATGACACAGCAGTATAACCACTGGCTAACCTCTGCCAGCCACTCACTCCCTTACCAGCTATTGCGGATCCCCTGCTGTATTTTCCAGAGTTACAAATTCACTTAAATAAGTACATGACAGGCAAAGAGCTAGAAATGTGATAAAGGTCATTTATTTATTTACCTGTAGAGTCTTTTATATCACGGTTGTGGGTACAAACTTATATATAATAAATGTCCCCAAAAATAGCAGCTTAAAGTAATAATAAATGTATGTCCCTGTGTTGGTCAATTTTCCTAATGCTGGGGGGAAAACGTGCACGACACTTGCATTTAAAAGAAGTCTAATTTGGCTTAGAGCGGCAGAGGTTTTGGTCCGTGATCATCTGGCTCCTAGTAATAACATCAGGCCAAACAACATAGTGGAGCAGAACTGCTCATTTCGTAGTAACTGGGAAGGGGAAGAGGGGAACAGTGCCAGAGTCCTGGGGGGTAGTGGGCAGAGACCAGATATGGTACTCAGGGTCAAGCCTCCTTGACTCACTAAAACACACACAGAAGTATGTTTTACTAATCCCCTAGGCCAGTGATGGCGAACCTTTTAGATAGGAGTGCCCAAACTGCAAAGCAAACCCACTTTTTTTATCACCAAGTATAATACTGCAATTAATCCTGAATACTGAGGTTTTAGTTTAGAAAAACAACTCATATGTTAACATCTTCTGTCTTAAAAGAAAAACAAATACCACACATGCCACAGGTTTGCCACCAGGGGTAAACAGTTCTCAAGTCAGTCAAGTTGGCAATTAGCTTAACAGTCACAGCCCTCACAGTTTCTGTGGCTCAAGAACTCACAATCAGCCTGGCTGGGTAATTACTGCTTCACCTGTATTATGATTTATATCTAGATGCCCCCAAAGACTCATGTGCTCACAGGTTCCACTTTGGGGTGGACCACAAGCCTGTAATATTCATCAGTGGACCAGTTTAGTTCAGAGCTAAATATGACACTGGGAGATGAAGCGCAGTGAGTGAGACAGTCACTGGAGGCACAGCCTGGCAGGATCCACCTGTCTCCCTCCTCCCCCTGATCACTCTCTGCTCATAGCCATGCACTGTGCTCTTTCTCCTCTGCCGCGTCCTTCTGCCATGCTTCTATGTCTTGAGCCAACCAATTATGGACTGAAAGTTCTACAAATTGGTGAGCCAAAAGTAACCTCTCCTCCAAAGAGCTGTAGGTGTGGGGTATTGTGTCTCAAAGACTAGAAAGTAACTAAGGCAGCATCTCACTCCGGTGTTGGCTGGGGCTTTAATCATCTGAAAGCTTTCTTGGAAATGGAATATGTGCTTCCAAAGGAACTTCTTCTCCTGGCTAAAAACAGTCCTGTTTATTGGTGGGATGGTTCAGTTTTCTCAAAATATGACAGCTAGCTTCTCAGATAATATGCAATCCCAAAAGTAAGATACACAGTGCAGTTTACTGTATAACCTGGTGTCAGAAATCAGACACCATCACCTTGACTATGCCTATACTAGTCACACACAATAGTCTTGATTCTACAAGGAAGGATGTCACATCACAGAATAAACAGTGCAACAGAAAGAACCACAGAGAAAGTCATTGAGCACCATTTTAAAAGATGGTTACCTTAGCAACTAACACAAATTAGTTAAAATAAGCACAAAATAGGAACCCAAGTAATGTACATTTACTTATTAAAATAACCAAGTCCATTTTTTTCCTCAGTCTCCTCAGTTTGCTGTGTATTTTAAATTTTTTGAGACTGATGGTGTGATGGTTCAAATATGTCTCCTAAAATTCAAGAGCAGAGACTTAATCTCTAATCCAAGAATGTTGAGTACTAATATTCTTTATTAATATGTTAAGCACTAAAAAAGGAGAAGTAGGGGGCCAAGGATTTAGCTCAGTGTGACCTTGCAAGTGCCTGGTCCCGGGTTCGATCCCCAGTAACCAAATACAACAATGCTAGGTGTGGAGACTCACACCCACCATCAATCAGAACCACATACCACAGTGCCCAGTGAGGTGGCTCACACTTGTAATTCTAGCAGTTGGAAGGCAGAGGATTGCTATGAGTTCAAGACTAAGCTCAGGGCCAGCCTGAACTACAAAAGTGAGCCACTGTCTCAAAAAAAAAGAGAGAAGTAGGATCTTTAATAAGTTACTGGGTTTGGGGGACACCACATTCACAACAGATTAAGCCTGTATTGTGGGAGTGGATTACATATAGAAGTGAACTAGTATACAAGAAAAGAGAGTTCGGACCCCTCATCTTCTCTCTTTCCCCAAATCCTTTCCTGTCTTGTGGTGCTTTTCATCATGTTACAACACAGAAAAAAGGCCCTCACTGGATAGCATCCCTTTCTCTCTGCTTCCTGGCTGCTACGGAATGAGCAGCTGTCCTCCACCAGGCCCTTCCACTGTGTTGTCATCACTGCCTTGGAGGAAGCTAGCTTTGGACTGAAGCCACTGGGAAACTGTGAAACAAATAAAACTTTCCTCTTTTCAGTGGTGGCTGTCAGTATTCTGTTTCAGTGATGGGAAAGTGACTAATACACGATGAAACTATTGAGAATCCTGAATCTGCCAAGCGAGGGTACTATAATCCTTTATAACTGACTATTTTCATCTGACCCCTGGTAGTTCATATGTTATTCCAAATGGGCCAGCTACCCACCTACTATTCTCTAAGCAGACGGTACATGAAAGTGTATGTAACTCAAAACATGGAAAAGTAGAGAAGAGCAGAAACCAGAGGAAAAATTTATTTTTTAACATCTAGAGGCAGGTAGTGCTAAGTTTTCTTTAGTATCTCAATACTTTCCCTCTAAAATCAAAAATAAGACAAGGATCTCCGTTAACACTACTCCTGTTCCAAATAGCACTCAAAACATCAGCCAGAGCAACTGGGCAAGAGAAAGAAGTAAAAGGAATGTATAGAGGAAAAGGCAAAATCAAAGTATCGTTATTTGTAGCTGACATGATTCTCTACTCATGGGACCCCAAAGTTCAACCAAAATACTCCAAGATTTAGCTATTACAAACTGAGCCCCTATAAACATGGATGCACATATGTTGCTGTGATATGATTCTTTTAATTCTTTCATATATATAGCTAGCATGGTCAAATGGCACCTTAAGGCCCAATTTTTTAAAGAATCTCCACACTGATTTCCATAGTGGTTGCACCAGTCTGCATTCCCCCCAACAGTAGAGAAGGGTTTCTTTCTCCCCACAGTCCTGCCAGCATTTGTTGTTCATTGATTTTGGGATAGCAGCCTTTCAATGTTGAATGCAATCATAACTTATGCCTAAAATGTATGAATAAAGTCAATTAAAAAAGAGACTCCTAGAATTCATAACCAAATTCAGGAACATAGCAGGGCACAAAATAAAAACAAAACTCAATTCCATTCCTGTGTACTAATAATGAAATCATTGTGGAAAAAAAATAGGAAAACTAGATCATTCACAGTAACACCAAGAAAAAATAAATACTTAGGAATTAAGCTAACCAAGGAAGTGAAGATCCCTACAATGAAAACTTTCTCACTCTGAAAATGGAAATCAAGAAAAATTCACTGATGAATGCTGTGAATATATAAATAATAAAGACAGGATTAAAAAGACACATGCAATTTCTATATAATTTATTTCATAACAACAAAATATATTTACATAATTTAAAGTATCTGTGTGGCTGATAGAGGTCTTCTTTTCCTCAAGTAGTATATCAAATATTACTGTACAACTCAATCAAAGTTTACCAGGTTCTACTTCACTTATAAAACCTTATATCACCTGGTTAGGCAAAAAAGGTATAATTCTAGCACTCTGGGAGGCTGAGGCAGGAATATTGCAAGTTCAAGCCCACCCAACTTACCAAGATTCTGTCTCAAAATAATAAAAAGAGCTGGAGATGCAGCTCAGGGTAAAACTTCTGGGTTCAATCCCTAGTGCCATACACACACAAAAATTATACAACCCCCATCAATAGAAATAAACTTTTTTTCTAAAGCAAAAAGTTCTACATATAGATTTGACTATTTAGTTTTATTTATCTTGCTTTAATTAGGAATCTCATTTAAATTATCTTTCCAAGTTCATATGGGAATTTTCCTATAATTCCTCACTTAGTCCAAAGGCTACTTTTCATCTGTGTTGAGGCTTTTGGACCAAGCTAATCATGGGCACGCTTCCAAACCACAGAAGAATTAGAGAAAGGAGTTGATTGCTTAATTCCTCCCCCTGACTCAGCGCTTGCGTGAATTAGGTAAAGCCAGAGCCCTCAGCGTGCTCTGGAGAGCTCGTGAGCCACTGATTAGCAGACAAGGCCATCTGGCCTTCCTCCCCTAGCACACTGGAGAGAAAGTCTCTCTTGGCATAAAAATCAGGGATGCCTATAATTTTAGAATGAACCAAATCTGTCTCTGCCACGACAGTTGAAAGAGACAGTGTCTGACTGTGATGTGAGAACTTCCCCAAAGGCGGCAACATCTGCACACCAGGACCGTGATCTGAAAACCCAGCCTCACTTTCTCCTTTTGGATAACCTTCTCCTACCTCTCCTTCAGAGGCTCTTACCCTTAACTCTTCTCATAGTTTTCTTCTGCCAGCGATTACCCCACTTAACCTCACAAATCTTGATCTGAGGGGTGTGTGTTAACGTTTGGTTAACTTTTAAATAGCTACCAGTATTTACCAAGGGGATGCAGAGTGGAGATAAGAAGGGAACTGTAACCATCGGAGGCACAAAGCTAGAAAGGAAGACTAACCAGACAGATCAGGACAAGGAAAGCTGATTCATTTCAGGCAGATATTTCTGCGTTCCCGACTCTGCTCCTCCATGCAACAGACCAAGGCAGAAGGAGAAGGGACTACAGAGAGGACAAAGCTTCCAGCAGACAGAGATTGGTCAGGGGCCCAATCACATATAGTGATGTAATTAGCACATCCCTGTTGAAATGCTGAAGACAGCAGACACACTTAGGTTCACCAACCCAGTGATTTCCAGAATTCTTTTATTCACATATAGATCATAGGTACAGTGTGTGAGGATGAGATTAAATGGTCATTAGGACATTGTCTGAAGATTTCCCAGGAGCATTGGCCTTGTTCCCATTACTTATTGACTGAGGTCAGAGCTAGACTAATAATTAGTAACAAGAAAAAGCAAGTGAAAACTGAAATTCTTGGAGAAAAATTTATTTGATGAAGCTTCACAAGAGTATTCGTCATCTCTGGGAGATTCTCAATGCAAGCAGGCAAAGCACAACGTAGCTGAATGGATGAGCACCATATCTTGATTCTGAAAACATTCATGGTAAATATACCAAATCCATTTTAATCTGCATCAACTCTGCCTTTAGGCCCCATACTATTACCTGTCATGCTTATTATTGTGAGTTTCACAAGTCTGACGTTCCTCCATAAGGTGTGTAGGCTTCCTATTGTATTAAGTTAAAATCTCCATCTTTAGTTCTGCCAGATTTAAGACAGTGAGCTTCTCACTGATGAGTTGTTTTGATTCAATGTTTTTGTGAAGTTAGCACTTTCATTTGGACTAACACTTTCCCTTGTAATGAAGCAGTCTGAGAAAAGAATGATTACTCACAAATTCTTGAGCTTCAGGCTCTCTGAGACTCAAACCATTTCAGGTGATCCTGTGCAGGCATGACATACTCAAGTAGGTGAGGACACACCAACAAGCACGAGAATCCTTTATCCTGATAAAGAAACTCTACACCTTTCATTACAAGCTATGTCCCACCAAGCTGGAAGTCTTCCAGAAAGCAGAGCTAAAATACACATTGGCAGCTATGCTTACGGCTCTTTTATAAAACATGAAATAGGTTTAGCTGTCATGTGTCTGACAAGGTTCTGTGCAAATTTAGACATTCTTCCAATCCTGCACATGTCATCTGTGATTTCTTGGATTCAGTTTGGCAAGCTTCTCACTTCTGTAGAAATTTCTCTCTGTGTGCCAATAGCCATGCTGGATGTTAAGGTTCTTCCTCAGGACTTCATTACTCTACAGAAGATAACAGAGCTAACTACAGTGTTATTTTGTAGGGAATGCCACACGAGCCAAAAGATGGCATTTACCCATTCAATATCAAAATACTTAAAATATTATGTGCATTTGTGTAACAACAAAGACCTGTGGTCCCACATGCTGTGATGCCCCAAGGCAAGACCTTCATCTACATCATTCCTCATTGTTTCAGGATGTACAGACCTGCTGCCTTCTGACTGGCCTGTTATGTTTGTTACACCTGATGTACCAGAACTACTGCCATCTGGCACACCTGTTCCATGCTGGCTTGTGAGTGACCTGTTACATTACTCACTGCTGATGTACTGAACAGAGTGTGACAAGAATGGGTCTTTCCTCTTTGCTGCCCAGAGTAACATGGACCAGACCCAAGCTCAGCTTCTTCTCTGTCATTTCTGTCTGTTTACTAATTAATTCACCTTGTGCTGTCAGGCTCACAGGAGACTAGAACTAAACAGCAGAGATTCTAGTTATGTCTCCTTTCCCTGTTCCCTACAGAGGGAGACCGGAAACATGAGGATATGCCCAAATATGACTAAGAGCCCAGCTCCTCTCCAGCCTTTCCTTATTGCTGATCATATATCCATTATATCTACTATATTCATCGGTCTCTCCAGTGGAATTATCTGACCAGATTAGTGAATCTCTGCATCTTTAATTTTTCTTCATAGACATTTTTTTACTTTCTCTAGTTTTGTGGTCTTCTAAAGATCATATGCAACCTCTCATCTTTCTGATTATAAAAAATTAAATATGTACCACTTGCATATCACATATTAGTAAGACGATAATTTATTTGCATAACAATTAAAACTCTTTTGATTTTTCTGGCATGTTAGAACTAGCCTGATTGGACTTTTAAAGATTATTTTTAAAACAAACTGGCTTCTGATGGCAGGTGCTTTAAAAACATCCATTGATATGCATAGAAGATAATTTCATACCTAAATTCTCAGAAATTAAATACAAAGCTAAAACTCACCTCAGAGCCAATCATAATTCCATCACTCATTGGTATTTATTGAAAGCTTACATTATGTCCAAAATTATATCAACTCCCTTACAACATTAATTACTATATCTTTACTATCTAAGAAATAGGTAATATTATTTTATGATTAAAATAAATTGAGGCTCAAGGGCAGTAGGTCACTCTCTCAAGGTCACATAGATACTATGAGATGGTAACTGGATTTAATCTTTGCCTCACCACTGCTGAGTCCAACTCAGACCAACAGGAAATAAGAAAAAAGCCCTCTCCACAGTTCCCCAGGATCTAAATACATTCCCTACCCATCTTTCCTCTTCTAGTCATTTGCAAAAGTACAGATCCCTTGAGTATATTCATTGGCCCTTCCATATCCTGGATAAGTAGAAAGCAAGAAAACTATAGACAAGATGATCACCACCGTGGCAAAACAAGAATAGATGTCTATAATAAAGGTTTATAGTTACACATAATGGATGAATACATAATGCAAGATACTAACTTGACTACATTTACAGCCATAGTTAATTTCTGAAAAAGCAATAGAAAATCTGTCAATATATACCTTTGCCTTAAAACAATACTCAGAGATGGCAAAGAGGTGTTTATGTCCCACAATACTCATCTACACTATTTGAATTTATCACAAACTGAAATGTTACTGAATTATAATAACATCATATAAGGAAGTAAAGGTTGAGGTGATAACCCAATAACTCCCTCACCAAAAACCATTGCTTAGCAATCCCTAGGGTAAAACTCTTATTTATCTTGCTAGCTTTAGCATCAATAAGAGATATTAACAAAAAATAATTTAAAAATCAATAGCCATAAAATATCTTCATTAATTGTATTAATTCCATCAGATTGTATTCAGGCTTGAAAGCAACCATTTTGTTTCCCTGAAAATAAAGCCTAACTAGAGGTAAAAAAAAAAAAAAAAAAAAAATGCCAGACTCTAGGTCAGGGATTTAGCTCAGTGGTTAGTGGCCTGTCTCACAGGCACAAGGTCCCAAGTTTGATCTCTGGTACCAAAACAAAAAAAGCCAGCCCAAAGCATCCCCTCCTTTCCTGACCTACACTTGCAGAGCAGCCACAAAGCAAGAAAACATTGATATTCAACCCCCCACACAATATTGGCCATCACCATGATAACAACCAGATATTAGTTACAGGTGAAATTGATCTTCCAGTCAGGGCTTATTTTCAGGGAAACAGAATTTTGCTCTCAATCCAGGCATTAACTCTGCATAGAATAGAAACAGTGCCCAGGGGAAGATCATGTGCAAATCTTGGCTGATATCTTATTCAGAAACCGTGTCCTGAGAGGGAAGAACTTTATTGCCAAACACGCAGTATCTGGATTGAATTTTTCAAAAATGCAACATACCATGACTTACATTGTACCAAACTCTAGAATCTCACTGTGGCTCTAGATTGTGAATCTCAATTCAAAATGATTACTCACAACAAAAATTTAAAGCCAAAAGATATAAATATTGAGTTCTCAGCATCTTAAATAGGAACTGGTAAGGTAAATTAAGAAGGCTGCATACACTACTACCTAAAACAGTCATTGACTTCATGCAAATCATGCCAGAAATCAGTACTTTCCTTATCAAAAAATGTGACATTGTTTCCTCCAATAATCACCCAACATCAGCCATGTATAGACACTCCCCAAATTAAATCCCTACAAACAAGGATTATAGCACTATTTCAGGGTTATTTCACTGTAAACCTACCATGTCTTAAAATATTAACTGTCAAAACTGAACTTAATACACCTAACTCACTGACCATCCTAGTTCAACAACACAATGTACACAGAACCCATTGGGATCTCGTGGCTGACAGGGCGCTACAACTCACTGCTGTTGCTCAGTAGTACAGACAGTATCATATCACATATGACTGACTAGCCTGGGAAAAGATCAAAGTCCAAACTGCACTTTCTGCTTAATGCACATCACCCTCATGCTGTCTTAAGTCAAACCATTATAAGTCAAGGACTGTACAGCTAATGGCCTGATGTTCTCACATAATTGGGCCAATACATTCCTCATCAACCAAGGTGACTGCTACCTTAGCCAGCGTTCACAAAGCTTAATCCTCCACCAGGTCTAGGAGTACATGGCACTCAGTACTTCCTTCTGTTTAGTTTTTTAAGCAGTTTATTGCACAAAGTAATAACCTTCATAACTCCACCTCATTCTGTGCAGTTGATTTATTCTTCTGCATAGCTACTGAAGCTGTAGAAACAACCCTTCTCGGACGCTGTGATGTAACACTGTAGTTAGAAACCTGACACTGGTCACTTTGTGGTGCATTCCTGTAATCCCAGCTTCTTGGGAGGCTGGAGCAGTAAGATTTCATTTAAAATGCCAGCCTGGACAATTTAAGGAAAACTTGTCTTAAAACAGAAAATTTACAATAGAAAAAAAAGAGGTTGAAGATCTCATTCAACACTCCTGGGGTGGAATCATCAGTGAGGAAACATAGAGGGAGGACGGCAGGAGGGAGAGAGAGAGGGAGGATGAGAGAAGGAGCAGAGTGAGAAGGAGAGGAGAGGGAAATAGAAGAGGGAGACAGGGGAAGAAGAAGAGAGAAGAGAGAGGGGAAGAGAAAAGAAAGGAAAAGAGAGAGATAACAAGCCACCGGGAAATCTACACTGTCATCCCAGCTTCGCTCAGATTTCTGACTTCAAGAAGCATCTCCAGCCCAAAAGAAAGGTGCTAACCCAACCCATTCACTCGCCCCTCCTCCACCTGTACCTCCAATGAAACAGAAAACAAACCCATGCCGCAACTAGCTGTCAGAGGCTAAATCCATCCGACCAATATATTTTCTTTAGCTTGCAGAAATTAAAAAAGTGTTTTATTGTGTTCACCAATACTTAAAATGGAGAAATTTCACATAAAATCTGGATATTTGTCTTGTCTTAAAAATCTCAGAGACTTGGGGGCTGGGGAGTTAGCTCAGTGGTTCCGGCGCCTGTCTTGCAGGCACAAGGGCCTGGGTTCGATTCCCCGGTAACCACATAACAATACTGGGTGTGGAGACCCACACCCAGCAGCAACCAGTACCACATACCACAGTGC
>PVIR01029456.1:0-21095 GCA_004026965.1 Petromus typicus | reverse complement strand
ACCACCAGCCCATATCTGAACCTGCACAGCGCCAGGGGCAAAAGTTGAATGCTATCATTCCAGATGTCAGGATAAGCAACCCCCAAATAACCATGGCAGTTAGCTGGGTAGCAGGTGTTCAGAACAACCTCTGAGTGCAAAAAGCAACAGGAAACATGAGATAAAAGAATTCATGGATTTCATGAGAAAGAGAGTTAACTAGTGTCTGCTTGCTTCATCTGGGCATGAATTCTCAAAAACTCCTAGTAGAGCATGACTGTTTAAGGAAAATGGATAGACTTACCTAAATGAGAGTCAGACTCATTTCTGCCTTGGAAAAAGACATCACAGAGCAGGTCAGTATTTTAGGTGCCAACTATGTGATTTCAGTGAGACAGAATAAATTCACACATAAGTTACATAGAGAAGGTTCATTACTCACAGGCAGCAAGGGACAGGAGAAGCCCCGTATTGACTGTCTGCCAACTCCCTGAGGCTCAAGAGAGCTGCAAGCATAGCTGGAGTCTCAAGCACAAGTCCCTATTGTTCCACAACGAAGGGACCCTGCAAGGCATTGCACTCTGGTCTGCACCTCAGGGACAACAGGAATCAGCCAGCTAAAGGTATCTTTAAAGACATCTTACTTTCAAGTGAGATAAAAATAGAAACTGGGCTGTATTGAGCAGTTCCTCCCTCTACTCAGGAATCAACCCTTCCTAAAGGGATGAGGACAAGGTCTGCACCGTGTATCTCAGGACTCACACAGCCAGCACTTTCCAGTCATTTCTGAAGACTTAAAATGTTAAGAAAGGGGAGAGAACTGGGTCAGCCCTGGACACTTTCAGATGGTCCTACAGATGCAGATATGATGCACCATCAATATTTCAAAGGATGCAGAAAAAAATCACCTGATATCTTTTTCTTTTACTCCTCATTTCTGCTGTTCTTCTAAGAAGTCACACTTACTATCAGTACCTCTACAAAGGCCAAAGAAACTTGGGTGAAACACTAAGTTTTTTGAGAAAACTGTGACAAAAGAGCTGGTGTCTATCAAAATGGCATTTCAGGATGACAGATACACATATGCTCTCCTAGTTACTCACATACATGCAATTTACGTTGTATAGCATTAAGATTCAAAATATGAAATAAAATGAACACACCAATAAATGCCCTATCCTGCCTAGGAAAGTATTCATGGATATTGTGAAGAAATGTGGCAGATATCCAATTAATAATTATGTCCCTCACAATTCCATACTACCATGAGTCAAATATCAACTTACCATCTTCCAACTGAACTTTATTGTTTTTGGTATATTATTTTGAATGAATGTACTATTTGAATAATTAGTTTTAGGAATTTTGTTTCCCTGTCTCGCTTCCTTAATCACATGAGACTTAGGATTGGATTAATTAAGTATATATAGTAATTAATAAGCTAGTGAAATGTAGCACAATATAAGATACTTGTAACCACTCTGCAAGGTAGACACATGTCTTAGCTAGCTGCTAAGTATGTCCTTTATTTTAAATACCTCAGTTCCTGAACACAGCACTTACGTAAAGTGTATAAACGGTTATCAATTTGAAATACATAAATAGTTCCTGCCAAATAGTTGAGGGCTATGAATTGAATTTTCTATCCACCATGACTATCAATGCTGACATTCACTAAGGAAGCCAAGTGCAAGTCATGCATGGCATAGTGGCACCAGATATGAATTACTCACTCACCTCTCTCACTCCACCTTCAGTCTCAAAACCTTATCCTTAGCAAAGCTTGGTAAACTTATGACACCTTATTAGGAGATGTTATATTAGGCCTCATCTGCTGGTTGAGGCCTTCAGGACCCTGAAATTTCTAAGCTCTCATTAATCTCCTACCATGACCAAAGTCAAGTTCTCCCTACTGTCATATGACATGCCAGGCAAGGGCCTGTTTTCATACACGAGTCAAGGCTCTGGGGCCAAACTTCAGCATGACTTCCACCTGTAAAGCTGCCTCACCTTGAGACAGGAAGATGGACCCACTTACTGGATTAGAGGTGAGACTCATTAGCCTGCCCAATGCCTGCTTCCTTCTCATCCCCAGCTCAGCTCTTTGTCAGCTTCTCAAAGGCAAGTTCTTTGCCACAACTGCATTGTAGAATATGCCTTCAGGGGAATTCTAAGAAAGCATCCATTCTTCATCGTTTCATGCAGATTCTTTCTTCCTTCTCCTTCTTTTAAAATGTTCTCCCTAGAGATATGGCCTCATAGGCACTGCTGAACATTGATTTTAGCTTAACCCACATCAGAGGGGCATTTCCTAAAGAAGCTGTGGGGTGGGTAGCACCTGGGAATGTGTAGTCACTGACACTGACATTCAATATCAAGACCTGCAACAGTAACCTGAAAACTAATAAAATTTGGCTTCCCAAAGCATGGCTAGTAGCCGCCTTTTTAAAACAAGCTTTGCACATGATTCAGTTGGAAGGGGTGGGTAACATCCTGAGAAATAATTGCTTTCTAGATTTAGCCAGGACATTATCCTTCCAGAGGGCACAGCAGAAAAAAACAAAACAAATTGGCACACTAGCTGCAATTATAGATTTTCCAAATCCCTGCAAGTTCAATTTGGACTTTGGACTAAGATATATTCAGCAAAAAAACAGCCATTCTTGTGATCTTCTTCACAAAGTACTCTGGCTCACCCACAAATGAGAACAAGGGGGACATTTTCAGTCTAATTTTCTCATTCAACACGGGTAACTCCGAAGCATGCTTTTACCAAAGTGTTTTCCCTGATACTTATCTGAAGTGAATGTTAGAAATTGACTAATTCATGTAGGCACCTCAGGATGTTCTTAAGGGGCAAAACTATCTGAACTATGTGGGGTTCCCACTGGCTGCCCTGCACGGTAACAGTACTGAGTGTGTGTTGGGCTGGTGACAAGCATCATTAGACATTCCACACTTTCAGTCATTCTCATTCAGATGTAGGGGACCCCTCAAAAGGACAGACCACTGATCTCCTGTAATTTAAAGGAAAGACACACTTTACAGCTTTCTCATCTGGCTCAGAGATAAGCATTTTCTCTCTAAGATAAGCCGAGCAGCTCATATTCACCATGCAAGTATTTCATGAAAGAGAATTCATTTGCACACTTAGCATCTGCTAGAAAGACATGAGCAGCCATCAGAGGTCTAAAGTGAGCCAGACTTCCGAACTTCAAAGAAAGACTTAAAGGCATAACCACTGGTAAACTGGCCACTTATGAGGCGCTAATATTTTTGATGATATTAATCTCCAGTGTTAGACCGATTCATTCCAAAATTCTGCTAAAACCCAAGTGAAAGTACAATGACAACACTTTAAAATACAAAATCCAGGAGAAAGAGATGCAAATGGAAGTCACCAAGAGGGATAACCTTTCCTACTTGACAACCAAAGTAGCCAGAGGAAAGGTAATCTTTTCCTCAGATGCACGAATCTAGCTCAGATGCCAGTTAGCTCTCTCCCTTGTCGCCAACCAGGACTTCAGCATGTCTCTTGTGGGCATAAGTGACATTCCTGAGAAAGCTCAGGGACTTGAGGGGCTTAGGATGTGCAGTGTCATAGCAACACAGTTATCAAGACAGCCAGTCAGAAGATCTTCCATTTTCGACCCTTTTCTTCTCTCTGTCCTCATGCTAGAAAAGAACAAAAGATATTACAGACAAAAAGCGAATAAAAAGGGCACAGTGGGCATAAAGGGAGGAAAGAGTCATCCAAAATGCTGGATGGGAAGATATTAACCAGAGATGGGCCACAGGAAATAAATAAGGCATGGACAGGGGGCAAGGCAAGCCAGGGAGGGGGAGGAATTGAGTCATGGACAGTGGAACGGTCATGAAGGGGCTCAGCTGAAGTCAGTGATGTTGGACCTCTGTTAACAACAGAAAGTAGGGACAAAGGAGCAAAGCATGAGGCCTGAACCAGAGAAAAATAAAATGAAGTGAAACCAGCAACATGGACAAAAAGAGAGGCAACCAGACATGGAGCGGGAGGACTAGAGTCCTAGTGGTTCACGGTTCATGGCTACGTCATGCTGCTCTTCACGTATATTATACAGGAAGATAATGTGAGACAGCTCCCAAAACTCAAAGGTATCATATAAAAAGAGCATATAAAAGTTCCCCATTGGGCCGAGGATTTAGCTCAGTGATTCCAGCACCTGCCTTGTAAGCACATGGTCCAGGGTTCAATCCCCAGTAACCACATACAGCAATTTCGGGTGTGGTGACTCATACCCACCAGCAATCAGTACCACATACCACAGTGTTGGGCATAGTGGCTCACACTTGTGATCCCAGCACTCAGAAGGCAGAAGCAGGAGGACTGCTGAGTATGAGGCTGAGTTCAGGACCAACCTGAACCACAAAGTGAGACCCTGTGTCAAAAAACTAAACTTTAAAAAGTGGCCTAAACCCCTAAAAATATTAATGGAAGTTTGAAAATTTAAAAAAAAGAGGCTGTTAGCCTAACTAAACATTCATTTAAAACTAATAATATTATGTTGGTACCAAATCTGCAACATTAGTAATCCTACTTGATTCTCATAACAAGATCTATGTGAGAAGACAGTTGCAATAGCTAATTTTATATGCTTACTCAGGGCCAGGACAGTAGCTCAGTGGTGTCATACTTGCCTCACAAACACAAGGTCGTGAGTTCAATACCTGGTACCAAGAAGAAATACACACACACACACACACACACACACACACACACACACACACACATTTGGCTTTTCCACAAGGAGCTCAGAATATTTATTTAGTCAGATATCATTAAGGGTGTTTCTGTGAGGGTGCGAGGGTATTTTGCATGAGTAGAATAGGTCGCCTGTCCCAAAAAGTATAGAAATCATCCCAGCATTTCAAGATCTGTATAAAACTCTGGCCCTTTGCAAACAAGAGGAGCCCCCTCCTGGCTGAGTGCTTCTAAACTGGATTTTTCTCCCCTGGAACCTAACCTGAAACATCAGCTCTCCTGGGTGAGTTTTCTGACCTGCCTTGCAGAACTTGGAACTTGTCAGCCTCCATATCTTTTTAGCCAATTTCTTATAATAAATCTGTCCCACTCTAGCCCCATAGCAGTGGTCCCACTTCTCCCAACCCTGTTCTTAAATATGCTTCTTTGCTTTCAGGTGATCAGTGCTTCTACCGAAACCCTCTGACGAATACAATAGTACTACCGACACTTTATAAATATGCAAACTGTGTTGCAGAAATTTAATGGCATTACCATGAAATTTAATGCATTTCCATGAGGAAATGCAAGGGTTACAGGGAGCAAGAGCTTGAACTATCTTCCCTCATGAAGTCATGTGGACTTGTTTTCCATAGCTAGAGTAAGAGCAGAGTTATATGTAAACGCTATGACCTCGTTTTTTAATTAATGAACTTTACTTTTAAGAACAGCTTTGAATTTACAAAGAAATTGAGCACAAAGACCAGAGAGTTCCCATGTACCCTCCCACATAGTTTCTTCTATTATTAACATCTTCCCTAGTATAGTATATTTGCTAAAATTAATGAATATATAATGATACATTATTAACTAAAGTTCACACTTCCTAGTTTTTACCTGATGTTCTATTCTCAGATTTCATCTGTTACATTTAGCTGTTGTATCCCCTTACAATATTATCTCTTGACCTTGTTTCCCAGACTTCCCTTGTTTTTGTTGACCTCTGTATCTTGGGGGAGCACTGACCAGGGACACAACAGGATGCCCTTCTGTTGAAATTTCCAGGGATTTTTTTCCCCTGGCAAGATAGAGGTCCTGTGATTTGAAAGGAAGATTGTAGATGTATGGTGCTATTTTCATCACATTATATCAAGGGGACAGACTAGTGATATGGTTTATGGATGCTGATGTTGACACTGATAATCTGGCTAGGCAGGATTTGTTTTTTTCTCCACTGAGCAGGTAGTGTTTTTCCCCCTTATTACTATATTCTTTCAAAGGAAGTCACAATGCACAGCCCACACACTTCAGGAATGGATTTATGCTTCTTTACTTTTAGGTGGAAAAATCTATAAAATTTATTTGGAATTCTTCTGCACATGAGCATCTTTAATTCTCCCATGTTTACTCATGCATTTGATCATATAATATAGATAATATATTCCATAATTACTGATGCATTAAATCATATAATATATAATGTATACCATAATTACGAATGCATTCATTAATTATATATATATGGAGAGAGGGAGAAAGACAGAGAGACACAGAAGGAGAAACAGATGTATGTATGTTTATATAATGCTTTGTGCTGCATCAGTGCTATATTATTATATTGTCTCAGTTTTGACCTTTGGGAGTCATGTCAGTCAATCCCTGTACTCTTATGACACACCACACTAAGGAACCATAATTTTGTTTGGATTCTTTCCCTACATGCAAGTATTTTTAAAATTATCTTTATGGATACATTATGAATACACATGATAATCACATTCAACATTAAGAGTTTGTACCAGAATATGACATGACTTGATTCTCATTTTTACCCTTTTCCCCCTGCCCTGCATCCCCCTCCCCCATCTACACAATCTGTTTTCTTTTTTCTTTATTATTACCACACTCATTTTCCCCGTAGAAGATATAGAAATGTTAAAAACCCCAATATCAATCTCTGAAATTTAAAATGTAATCTAAAACCTGCCAACAAAGAAAAGCCATGGACCTGATGGATTTACTGATGAAATCTATAAAACTTTTAAAGAAGAGTTAGTGCCTCTACTTCTTAAACTCTTTAATGAAATTGAAAGGGAAGCAGTACTCCCAAACTCATTCCTGGAAGCAACCATTACTCTGATTCCAAAAGCAGAGAATGACCCAACCAAAAAAAGAGAACTGCAGGCCAATATCCCTAGTGAACATTGATGCAAAAATCCTCACTAAGATACTGGCAAACAGAATACAGAGAATTATCAGAAAGATTATACACCCTGACCAAGTTGGATTCATCCCAGGTATGCGAGGATGGTTCAACATGCATAAATCAATAAATGTTCTACACTATATTAACAGACTCAAGGACAAAAACCATATGGTCATCTCAATTCCTACATTCAAATATTACAAGATGCTTAGGTCTATCTTGTATAGTTCCTGCCTCATTCTGAGGGTCAGTCATGTCTCTAAGTAGACCTGCTTTCATTTATTGAAGAATGGTTTTAAGAAACAAGATAAGGGCCAGGGGTACAAGGGTCTGGTTCGATCCCTGCTAACAATAACAACAATACCAGGTGTGGAGCCTCATGCCCACTAGCAATCAGAACCACACACCACAGTGCCTGGCATGATGGCTCACACTTGTAATCCCAGCACCTATGAGGCAGAGGCAGAAGGATTGCTGCGAGTTCAAGGCTGAGCTCAGGGCCAGCGTGAGCTACAAAAGGCTAGACCCTGTTTCAAAAAGAAAAAAGAAAAAAAGAAACAAGATCTGCACTCGGCATGCTCATGACTACTGGGGTATGTCTTTAGGCCCACTCAGCTGACAGAACAAAGAAGAAAATTGTGCTGTCTTAATTAATTTTCTCATAGCTGACACATAATACCCAACACCCAAAGCTAAAGAAAGAAAGGTTTAGTTTGGCTCACAATTTGTAAAGGTTTCAGCTCATAGTGAGCTGGCTATAAGGCAGGGCAGCATGGCAGAGGGAACCACAGAGGAGAAACAATTCAAGATATGGTACGCAGAAGGCTGCAGCAGCAGCAAGCCAAGTAGGAAGCCATTCTTGAATAGATAGTTTGCAAATATTTTCTTCTACTCTGTAAGCCTCCTCTTCATTTTCTTTATTATTTCCTTTCTGTGCAGAAATGTGTTACTTTGATGTGGTCCCATTTGTTTACTCTTGCTTTTGTCACATCCAAAAGGTCTTTGCCAAAACCAATATTCTGGAACTATCCTCATATGTTTTCTGCAGGAAAGTTTAGTGTCTTGTCTTGGAATTAAATTTTTAATGTATTTTTATGAAAGAATTAACAGCATCATATCACCCATGTTCATAGCAGCTGTGTTTGTAATAGCTAAATCTTGGAAACAGTTCAAATGCCCATCAACTGAAGACTGGATAAAGATTTTTTTAATATAAAATGGAGTGTTACTCAGTCATAAAGAATGATGGATTATTCATTTATACTCAAAAGGATATACCTTAAAAACATACCCAAAAGTGAAATAAATAGGACACAGATATATAAATACCATATAATTTCTCTAGTATGAGAAACTGAAGGTGTAAATGCCTTATAAAAATGTAGAATATGTATTATAAAATAGGAAGAAAATGTTCAAAGGGAAAAGGGAAAGAGCGGGCAGTGGAAAGTAATGAAGAGGAAGAAAAAATTTAATGATTTAAAAAGGAAACAAAGCTTATGTATATAGGGAAGACAGGGAATGGGAAAAATGAGAGTGAAGATATATCATGTATAGGTACAAATTTTCAATGTTGAATGTGATCATAATGTATGTATGTATAAAAGATACCAATAAAATTTTTTAAAAATTAAAAATATATTTAATGTATTTCAATTAATTTTGTGTTTTGTGTACAGTGTGAGGTAAGGTACATTTGTTTCTTCTCTGAGAATGCTAGACAAGTGCTCTGCAACTGGACCAAATTGTAGCCCAAACTCCTAAGATTTTGACTAAAATTGCATTGAAACCATTCCTTGAATCCATAGACAAAGTCAAAACCTGACACCCTGGCAATACTGAGTCTCCCAATTGGTAACTACAAAAATATCTCTATATTTAGACCCTTGATTTCTTTGTCAAAATCTATTGTTTTCTGAATAATTTGAACTTATCTTTTTGATGAATACCTATAAGTTCTCCCTTTGACACTAGTATAATGATAGTTTTTCTTTTTAATTTCAAATTCTAATAGTTTATAGACATAGTGGATCAATAGCTTTGTAGTCAATGATCTGTGTTATAACCGTTTATTAATTCTAAGGATATCTTCGCTCTTGATTCTTTGGGATCTTCTACATATATAATTATGTCATTTGTTAATAAAAACAGCTTATTTCCTCATTCCTGATCTTTATGCCTTGTATTTCCTTTCCTTGTCCAAATGCGCTTTGAACCCCAGTTTGATGTTAAATCAAAACGGTAAGGGAAAATTCCCTTATTTTCTCTGTCCTGAGAGCAAAGAAAATTCCCCCATTTTCTCTTTTTTCTTTTTTTTAAATAATCTTTATTGGTACATTAAATATACACATCATGATTGCACTCCATAATGGGGATTTGTACCAGTGTAAGATACAACTTAATTCTCATTTTTTCCCATAGCCCTACCCACCCTACCACCCCCCCATATACATAAAATTTGTTTCCTTACTTTTTGTTACAATCTCAACATTGTCCCCTCCCCCCTTTTCTCTTATTCCCAATTTTAGTAGTGAAATATCCAGTTTTCTTCTCTAGTACAATTTAATTACATTTTTTATCAAGTTGTTTTATCCTTTATCCCTCTTTTGTAGAGTTTACAGGGTTTTGTAGTTTTTATCATGAAATCAAAGTTGTTATAACTTTGTCTTTTGTCAAATTTTTCTGCTTTAATTGATATAGTCATATAATCC
This sequence comes from Petromus typicus, assembly GCA_004026965.1. Lineage (NCBI taxonomy): Eukaryota > Metazoa > Chordata > Mammalia > Rodentia > Petromuridae > Petromus > Petromus typicus. Next base: position 11,482 of record PVIR01029456.1, on the reverse strand, counting down.
TTCTATACTCTTTTGTTGTAGATCACTTTCATCCTCTGATTCCCAATTTTAAACAGTAAAGACTTGTGTACCTGGTATAAAGCCCTCTTGATTTTGGTACACAATTATTTTCTACAGATGAATCTGAGATTCTATAGCTCTTTCAGGCACACTTAGATAATCATGACATCTTATTCTTCCAGGTATTAAACTTTTCTCTTCAGTATTAGTTATAACTTTCTTCTAGTTTAATATGAAACTGTAATTTTATATTGTGTTCACAACAATATACCTCCCTGGTTTATGCTAGCTCTGAACTTAGAAGGCAGCAGCAAAGCAGAGAAACTTGCTAACAAATTTGGCATTTTCCACATAACCTCCTTCCCTACTCAGTAGCTACAAATTCTGGCTACTGATTGTTGGCCTATGGGAGAGAAAAAAAAGAAACCATTAGTTTACATGGCTCTGTGCTGTGTTATGTACTGTGATAACCGAGTAAGTGTTGACTCTCTAATGACGTATTTCTAGGTTTCTTCAGAAAATAAATCCCAGGCTGGGAGGCTTCCCACCAGCAGATCCCCTGAGTATCCTCTCTAATCCTCTCTTCTGCTCTTGAATCCCCACAATCTTCCCTTCTGTTGGAGTAACCTGAGCACTGCACATGTTTCCCTTGAGTAGGATTCTTTTCAAGTATATATATGTTTCCTTGCCAGGAGTCCCCTTTAAGTCTACAGGAAACACATATACCCTTGTCCTTGCAGCTACCAGGCTGCAGGGGTTACTAGTGCAACCTTAACTTTCACTCTCTAGGGTGGAACTATAAGTTTATTGACTGCAAGTTAGAAACTTTTTATATCCTTCAATGTTGAGTCATGTAGAAATTTCTCAAAGTAGTCTCCCTAAAGTTTAATGTAAGTTAAAGAGAACCTACACTCATCTCATCTCCTTTCCAGACAAAATAGCAACTACACACATAGAGTGCACAGTGACTAATCTTTCTTCATGAATTTCCCATTCTGTCCTGCAAAGCCTGAAGGGGAGTGATAAGCTAATGGAGGCAGATCCTTCTCTTGTCACATTAATTGTGGTTATCTCTTCTCCCCAAACTGACAGTCTTCAAACCTCAGAAGCTGGCCAAAAAAAAAAGAAAAAAAAACCACAATGAGAACTCAGAAAAAGGGTACAGATGGTACCTTCAGGGAAAAGAATGTTCCTACCACCAGTCTTCCCAGAATGAAGTCAATTTTATGATAGGAAATGAAGACTCCTAAAAAGGGCCTTCAACTAGAAGAAAGCAAAAACTTTTCTTTGCTCTCAGGACCAGAGCTTTAATATCCAGACAGAGGAGGTGGATGAGTTGGCCCCTAGTGCATAACGTAGGCCAGCAGTCAGGCCAAGAAGGACCTTGTTCCTCAGTGGCAAAGATGAGATCTGTTTGCAAACTCTCCAAGGGAGCTCTTACCTGAGACACTCTAGTTATGATTGAGTTGCATGACATTCCAAGGATTCTTCTTTGGGAAGGGGTGAGAAAGAGTCTCTCTATAAGTTCAGGCTGTCCTTCAACTCACTGTGTAGCTCAAGCTGGCCTCAGACTCACTTCCACCCTCCTGATTTGGCCTCTCAAGTCCCAGGATTATAGATGTACTCCATCATGCCTGGTTTCAGGATTCTTTAAGCTCCAATTAATTATCAAGAGTAATTCGGCCTCTCAAGTGCCAGGATTATAGGCATACCCCATCATGCCTGGCTTCAAGAATTCTTTCAGCTCCAATTAATTATCAAGAGTATCCTGGTCTTTATTGTGCACTGAGGAATCCAGATAAGTATCTTTCCCCTCCTTAGAAAAAGGAGCAAGAGGAAAGCAATGACCCATTCCTGCCCAGAAGCCAGAAGCTGGAGCCAGATGAATGGTGGCAACTGGAGGTATCAGAAACAAGATGGCTTCACAACATGACAAGGGAGTAGGGGTGAACACAAGAGCACAAACAATTTCCCAGGTCCCATGAAATTTGGCAAGACCGGCTTTCGATAACAGTCTAGGATGATGGACTGCCTGTAGGTCTTCATCTGGACCTAACTATGGAAACAGAGACTTGCTCATCAGCAAAGGCAGATCTGCTGTCACAGTAGCAAGGAGTTAAAACATGGAAGAAACAAGGCCAGAGTCCAAAACAATGAAGACTACACTGGGCTTGGGATTTCCTCCTAAAAGTGATTGATATCTTCTGTCCATCCTTTCCCTGAGGTTTGGCAGTAAATAATCTTAAAGCAAAAGTAGGTTCTGAGTTTGCCTTTGATGCAGCAATAGAGGGTACAAGGAAAACCAAAAACAGTTCATAGCTGTCCATCAGTTATTCAGGGAAAAGAATTCAAAAGGGTAGGAAAAATGGCAATTTTATCACAGAAAACAAAAGTAAAAGATCTCTTCTCTCCTCCCAAAAAACCAATTTAAAAAGGACATTTTCACATTCTCTTCCAAAACCTGGGTCTTTCAATCCTGAGCCAATGGCCTATCAGTGAAGTTTATGGACTATGTGACTTCCATCAACTTGTCTCTGAACTGCAGCTTCTTTGCCTCAGAGATGCAACTAACATTCTATTCACCAACCACTGGGTTATTACTGAAACTAATTGGGAGAAAATATATAAAAGCCCTGGGAATAGAGTGCATGCTCAGCAAAAGGCGGTTGTTAAAGAAAATATTATTAAGTATGCCCTAGGGGCAACACTTCTGCTCAATTAATGCTCTTAATGAGGATCCAGAGATAGCAAGAGGGAGACATTGAAAAACATCTAGCATAAATTTTTCAGAAAATCCACTAATTTTGGAGATCTTTTAAATAGCACAAGTATTAAGAGCACTCTCATCATCAAAAGGAGGGTCTATGTCATCCTCTCTTGCGCCTTTCTAGACTTTTTATTGCTTTAGCAAAAAGATTCTCCATGATACTCCATGATTCTGAGCCTGAGTCATCAACAGCCACATAGCTTCTACTACCTTGTTTGAGATGTCTGCTCTTGAGGGAAGTCAGCCAATGAGCAAATCTAGCTATTCTGAAATCACCTTCCTAGAGAGCCCATAGGCAGACAGTAATAGTAGCAAGAATACTGTGTAGAGTACCTCATTGGCCTATGATAGAGGACAGGTTTGATGTAGCTGGACTCTCTTCAGACCATAATGTAAATTCTGAGACATGATTAAGAACTTCAGGCTTGGTGTGGTGACCCACGCCTATAATCCCAGCACCTCGGAAGCAAAGGCAAAAGGACCGATGCGTTTGAGGCTAGCCTGAACTAGCCTCAAAATAACAGTTTCACATTTTTGAGACAGTGAAACTCTGTCTCAAAAATAAAAAATACTTCCTGAACAGATGCTACCAGATTCTCCCCATGGTTCCTTAATCCCTATTTGGTCAGGTAATTCAGAGTCCTAAAATCAAACAAGCCTCCTACTCATCCTCATTTCTGACATCTGCACTATTGTTTTGATGTTAATGGACAACAATTCCATATTTTCTCATTTTTCTTCCAAGGCAATGAGTGGCTCTCCACCTTCAAGCCAGGATGGAACACTTGTGTACTCATGTCCACTGCAACTGGGACTACGATCTGCAGTGCCAGACACACTGACACAAGCCTCCCTCTTCTGGCACCACAGCACCCTGTCAGCATCTGTCTGCATGGAAAATGGATTGGCGCTGGTTGAATTTGTGAGCCACCAATTTGTCAATAGTCACGCCTTTGAAGGGAGGAGGGTAAGAGTGGAGAGAAGAAATACAGATCACATTTTTCACTCCTCTGGGGTTTGATGTCTGTTTCACCGCTGTTAAGATTTTTGAGAGATAGTGAGTGCCTAAGAAAAATATGATGGAAAAGAGAGAACAGTACAAAGCAGTTTCCATAGCAACTTCTCAGATAAGAGCAATGGTTCTATGCAGACAAGAAGAAAAAGTAGTAAGATTAAAATATGTGCAAAATAAACACTTTCATGTCTTTATGCTTTCCATAAGCATTTAATTTTAATGTAACTTGTGCTTTCTTGTTGTACAAATTCTAACTTTTACTACTGAGGAGTAATTCCCTATGATCCTTTTTCTGGAGAATTTACAAAATGCAAAACTATGCTGTGATACATAAAAACATGTTATGGTAAGTCTATGTTTTAGTTATTTTCTCTTATTGCTGAGAAAATTGTCCAACACCCACAAGTTGGAGGGAAGAAAGTTTTATTTAGTTCATAGTTTATAGATATCTCAGTCCATAATCAGCTGATTTCAATTCATGGCAGCTTGGCAGAGGGACTCACAGAAGAGAACTAGTTCCTGGCCAATAGAAGATGGTCAAAGCAACAAGGAATCTTAACAGTGTCTTTCTGCTCATTTTATCTTAACCAGGCTACTCAAGGCAGGTAGCCATCTTTAATCCCATCTTTAATCCTAGTGAACTTAAGCCTAGTGTTGTACCATAAATCAATTCATGTCACATACTCTGGATCCAGCCACCTCTGAAATATCCACACCTATAACTGCATGAGTCTTTGGGGGAACATCTACATATAAGCCATAACAAACCACCACTGCCCCACCAAAGACTTATGCAAATGCGGTTACACAACATACATTTATTTCATCTCTAAGAGTTGCCAAAGTCCTAACAGTTTCAGCATTGCTGAAAATATCAAGTCCATACTCTCTTTTTATTTTAATTTAAATCTTTATTGGTACAATATGAATACACATCTTCATCACATTCAACACTGAGAGTTTGTCCCAGAATATGACATGACTTGATTCTCATTTTTCCCCTTTTCCCTTGCCCTGCAACTCCCCACCCCCTATATACATAATCTATTTCCTTTTTTTCTTTATTACTATCACATTCTTTTTCCCCTCATGTTTTACTCCTATACTCTTTTCTTTTAAATATTTTCTATTTCACAATATCAACTCTACATACTACAACTCATTTACAACTTTATTTTCTCATACTAGAGAAAAGATACAATATTTACACATCTGAGACCTATTTATTTCACTTATGAGGATGTACTCAAGGTACATCCATTTGAGTATAAATGACTCAATCTTATTACTTTTAATGGCAGAGTAATACTCCATTCTATAAAAGAACCACACCTTCTTTATCCAGTCTCCAGGTGATGGACATTTGTGTTGTTTCCAAGATTAAGCAATCACAAACTTAGCTGCTATAAACATGGGTGCACATATGTTGCTGTGATATGAATCTTTTAATCATTTTGTGTATATACCTAGCCAGGCGATGGACGGGTCAAATGGGACCTCCAATCCTTGCTTTTTGAGGAATCTCTACATTGATTTCCACAAAGGTTATATGAGTGTACATTCCCACCAACAGGGGAGAAGCGTTCTTTTTTCTCTGCAGCCTCACCAACATATGTTGCTGGCTAATTCTGAAATAGCAGCCATTCTTTGTTGAGTGAAATGAAATCTCAATGTTGGTTTCATCTGCATCTCTTGAATGACCAATGATGTTGAGCATTTCATATTCTCAAATCTCCATACAAATGAAAAGAAAATTATATATTTTTAGCATTCAATGACACAACATGTTTATATTTCACAAATTAAAACAAAGGAGATATCAAGATGTTGCTGCTCCTTTAATCAGTTCTTCCTTTAACTTTGAGTGTCAGGTATTTTGTCTCAGCAACAAAATAAAAATAACTAAGACATGAGTGATGACAACAAAGCAAAACCGATTCCAGTAGGACAAACATTAAATTCCACAGCTCCACTTCCAGCATCCCCCAGAAATCGGTAGCAAAGTATTACCTCCAAGGAGCTTGGATAGCTCCACCTCTATGGCACTTCCAGCCTTTGAGGCCAGCTCAGCTCTTTCCTTCTTTTTCCTCAGAAGATCCATATTCCTGGCTTCTCCAACCTTATGGGGTCTAGACTGTACCTTTGGCTTCACACTCACAGCTTCACATACAGCCTTCTCAAGGGCATTCTGCCTGTTCTCTGGGTCCCAATTCTGAAAACTAGGTGGAAGCCTTCCTGACTTTACAACTCTTGCTTTCTGCATATGCCTAAAACCAGCATGCAGACGGGTGACATCAAGGTCTGCTATCAGCTAGAGTAGCAGCCAGGCTTCGTTCTCTCATGGCTGTAGGAGTCTGGTGTCTGTGAACCAAATCCAGAGGAAAAACTTCCCTAGCCACTGCCATTTTGGAGCATGGGGCTCAGTGTCTCTCTCCTTAAAGCAAAGTATGTTACTTTTGCAATTTTGAGGCTTCAAAGGGAGGAGTCCTGCTGCATCTTGTGATGCCCTCAGGCCATCTTTTGTATTCTCCTGTTTCTTTTTATAAATCAAGATATTGTCTGCTCTGTCTTTGCAGTCCATAGTTTTACAAGAGCTTCCTGTCTGGCCAAATTCAAAATGTTTTAAATCATTCTTCTGGGCTTTGTGTTTAATTCCCAACATAAATCTGGCTAAAAGCTTCCAGTAGCAGCCATGCCATTTCCTCAACATAAGACTGCCTTGAAATTTCTTTTGTCATTAATTCATCCATTGTTCTAAGCTCAGTCTCATGCAAAGTCTCTGGACATGAGGAAAATGTAAACAAACCTTTTTCCAAGCCATAACACACATTGTCTAGAATCCAAAATCCAATACAGTCTTTCTTCCCAGTAGAAACTTCCTGAGCCTGGTCTTTACCAGTAGCATTTTAGTCTTCTGTACTATGACCAGAATCTCCCATACAGTACAGCCTAAGGCATTCCAATTGTACTTTTTCAGCCATTATCCTCAAACCTTTTTAAACTCTTCCCCCAGTCAGCTTAAAAGGCTTCTAGACCACATGGTCAGGTACAGGCATGACAATGATCCCCTCTCCTCTGGTACCAAATTCCAGCTTACCTTTCTCTTGTTGCTGAGACAAAATACTCAGTGCTTACAAGTTAAAGGAGGAAAGTTTTATTTAGCTCACAATTTGTAGAAGTTTCAGTCCATAATCAATCAACAGGCTCCAAGGCAGAGTGGCTTGGCAGAGAAAATCCAGTTCCTGGCAAGCAGAAGATGATGAAAGCGAGGGACCTTAACAGTATCCTTCTGCCTGTTATATCTTTCACAGGCCACTCAGAGAAGGTGACAGTAACATCCTTGATCCTAGTGCCCTTGAGCTTAGCATTAAAGTACGAATCAATTCTAGTCCCATATATTCTAGATCCAGCCACTTCTGCATGAGGCTTTGGGGGGACATCTAGATACAAGCCATAACTGTTGGCTTATCCATGGGATATATGTTCCTAGACCTCCAGTAGATGCCTGAAAACCAGACATAGTCCTATTTATACACACACACACACACACACACACACACACACACACACACATATATATTGGTTTTCTTTAAACTTGACACATATATATAATATATATATATTACCCCGGGGTAATATATATATATATCTCCCCCATAGTAATATATATATATATATATTATGGGCAGGTAAACTGAGCACACAGTGCTCAGTTATATATATAACATATATATATATATATATATATATCCCCCATAATATACATATATATTATATTATATTATATTATATTATATAGAGAGGCCATAGTTTTATTTATATTATATACTCCCAGAGTAAAACTTAATTTACAAATTAGGCATAATAAGAGGTTAACTGTAATAAAATGCCACAATTATAAAAGTATATTATAGTAAAAATTATATGAAATCTCTTACTCTCAAAATACACTGTACTCACCCTTCTTGTGATGGTATAAGATGATACAATGCCTATATAATAAGTTGAAGTGACATGAATGATACAGTCCTGGTGATGTGTTTTAGGTTACTACACAAGGATCACTTGAACACAATCAGTACAAACCACTGATCTGATAATCAAGATGGCAGCTGAGTGACTAAGGGTCAGGTAGACTAATTTCAGTTGTAATAACTGAAATTTTATAAAGTGAAACCACATTTAAGGGGGACTACATAAGACTAGAACTTAAAATTTATAAAATAAATGAATCTTAGAGAGTCTGGCCCGAAGAGCTCACATGATTTGTCTTGCCTTTATTTTTTTATCTTGTTTTATTTTAAGGTATTGGAGGGGACTTTTATTGTGAACCGGGGAAGTAGGAGATAAAACTCACAGATCAACTTTCCTACCTTCAGAAAGCTAAAGACATATGTTAAAGAAAATGGAGGAGAGGGATAGACTAGTAATGTTCATGTTTTTTCTAGCAAGGAAAGGAGAGGTTTTGTAAGAACTTAGGTGCTACCTATTTTCACTTCTTTTCTAGTACTTTCTGGTCTTAGTGACACCTTATCATTCTTGATCAAGAACATAAAAGCTACTGTGTGCTCAGTTTACCTGCCCATGTCTGGAGATGTCCTCTCATTTCATATCACTGTTTTGCAGGCTCAGAGATATTATGAATACATATACATTCATATATCTGTATATACATATATATATATATATATATATATTTGTGTGTGTGTGTGTGTATATATAGAGAGAGAGAGAGAAAGAGAGAGAGAGTACAAAACTTGACAAAATAACATCTAAATTACAGAAGTAGTAGTACTAACAGGAGCAGTTCTAGTACCAGTGGTCATAGAAATATTACAGTATTAACACTGTCAGATCTAGAATACAGAACAACCAAAGAAGGAACTAGAATCCAGGTCTCTTGAGTTTACTACTAAAATAGCTTTTCTTTACCTTTTATCCCCTCTCTCTTGGATCAAGTCTTCTTAAAGAAAACCTAATATAACAGAATCCATCCAATAAAAGTCTCATCCCATTTAGATGTAGTCAGAAGTTAAAATGATGAAGAATGTAAGAGTCAAAGTACAGTGAAGTAGTGTCCAGCTCCCTTGCCATTTACTGGTCCCCAATATCTGTTTTATTGCTAGTAGTTCTTGTCACTTTTCACAGGTTACCTTAAACACTATAGCTCATATAACTCAAGCGATGTTAAGTGGATTATAGGGAAAAAGGAAAAAGTAGATCCCAATAAGAAAAAAACAAAAAGTTGAGAGTTCATGTTTTCAGCCAACAATGAATAACCAAACTGCATACTGAAATATATAAATATTTCTGTCTTCATTTTCCCACTCAAATCCACTCAACACTGAACTTCAAAGTACTTACTTATTGGGAGGCTATATTTTGAAGCACATGTATTTTAGTGCAGAACTATAAATTTAGCTCCATTACTAGAATTTAAAGCTATTAATGATCAACATTATCTTATCTCTCCTGTTCCCCAAATAATTCACCAAATGTGGCTTTAAATTATTTTTCATTGTTTTCTAAAATCACACTCATTCTCAACGGATGAAAAGTCACCACTACTGAAAATAAGTAAAAGCATGTGTTCTCAATGCAATTAATTCCTACAAGAGCTGGAAACTGCCTTGGGAAATAAAGATATTATGGGAATAAATCCAAGTTGATCACTTTGAAGTAGAGAAAGCTCATCTGAATGTAAAAGACCCAGTATTTGCTTTTAGAGATTAATTATTCTACTTTGCAGTTAGACTTGCTTTCATTCATGTATCTATCAATTTGTTCATTCAATATTAACTTCTTCATACTCTAAAAGTACTGGAATATAAAGATAAATAAGACAGCCTGATTCATATTCTGATTATCTGCAATGTTGTATTTCTATTCCTAACTTCCCCTCACATTTTAGACCCATACTTCTATCTGCTTTCTAGAATGTCCACCTTGATGTTCCACAGAGATGTCAGGCTTTATATGTGAACTTATATTTGACCTCACTGTCACTATGCCTGTGCCTCTGTGCATACAAGGCAAATTTTCTTTTTCTTTTTTCAGTTGGTCACTGGAATGCCAACCTTTCTCACCATTAGGGAGTTTAGTTTACATGACCAACATGTGCTGTGATTCTTGAAGATTCTGGTGGCCTTGTCAGACCGCTGGGTTTGATGTGACTTGCCAAATCCAGAAATAAACAGAAGATCCAGTTTATCCATCGGTACCATTCTTTCTGTCACAACCACTACACTGGTCAACTGTGTTTCTACGAAAGTCAGAGTGAATGCTAATTCCCCAGGTCAGTCTGAATGGCTTTGAGCTGTGCTTGTAGGCATCCTATCCACTCTCTGTGCACCAAAATAATACTCCTGTTTAATTTAGGTTTCTAATTTTCTTTACAATTGTCTCCCATACTTAACAAGTTATGAAAACATGACACCACACCCATATGGCCTTCCAGGTCTATTAGCCTCAGCCACTCACTGGTTCCTTCCCATGCAGATGCTCAGGAAGACCAGGCTTCCCTCCTCATGTGATGCTTCTCTCCACTGTGCTGTCCTTGTGTCCTTCTCCCTTCCTATTCTGTGTCAGAAAAGCTTTTAACTCTGCTGGTCTATCAGTGCTGGCACAATGTATTATGGCACTCACTTGGTCCATACTAGGTGAACAAAAAATTGGATCTCAATCAAGAACATAGAGTTTAGAAAACACAACTGACTACTCAAATAATAAATAAATATGCTCAGTGTTTCAGTGAAGAGGGTGCTGTGAAATTCAGAGGAAGAAGGTTTACAGCACTTCAACTACCTAAAAACCTTGCTGAGATTGGGCCTGTGTCAATTGTCTTTTAATTCCAGTTTAGGCTTTGGCTTTTAAACAAATCAGCTTAGGAAAATTACCAGGCACATAAGAGTCATTTCCAGAGATCTACAAACTTATAAGGATTCTCCTAGAGTTTAGGAAAGAAAATCAGTTGCTATGACCTTGTTTTCCCCTTTCCTAGACACTCCAATGTTTCCATTCTTTTTCTTTGCTCTATGAAATAATTTAATCCTATATGTGCAAAAATGCCTTGTCAAAAACATAGCACGTGCAGGGCTGATAACTCCTGGGGGGGATTAGACAAGAGCAAAGGAGCTACTGGTTACACATGGGGAGCAGATTAAATTTCTGCAGCCATAAGCAATCTCCGAATCAGCAAGTTCTGACTTATCAGCTGTCAGGTGGTAGAATGCTGGTTAATTTGGTAGGCACAAACATCTGCAAAATGAATCTGCTTCAAATGGACACCACAGATGATGATACTTTAGAAAGGAATGGATTAGCTTTATTTATTTTGCTTTCTGTATGCTGAGCCTGTTCCCTGGGTCATTCAAATTTTTAGAACATAGACAGCCGAGGCCTAATAAATGTGCAGAGGTATATATTTTCCTCTCCCACTACACTGTCAGAGACACTAGAAGACCATATCCTAGTTCTTGAGTAGGACAGAGAATAGTTGTCTCCAACCATATAACACAAAGAGAAAAGCTCATTTAAAGAAAATTTACCATATCCCAGGTCTCTACCATGCTTGCCAAATAATGCAGAAATAATATAAGCTAGAGAATTATTTAATTATACCATTAATTAGTCCAAGTATTACATCTCAATAAAAGTAATAAATATTTAGGAATGCATACATAATTTTTTAAAGAAAAAAA
>PVIR01029455.1:0-21102 GCA_004026965.1 Petromus typicus | reverse complement strand
TGGATCCCTCTGTTGAATCAGCTCACCTGACTGAGGTCCACTCCTTCACTCATCTTCATGCATGTCTTTACCAAGGGTGTAAAAGCTCATTTTGCAGCTTAGGAACATCATCTTTTTTGGCCAAGGATGAAAGGATAGTAATTCTTTCCTGAGGCTTCCAAGTAAGATCTTAAGCCCCTTTGTTGAAATGTACAGACACTACTAACAATTTTACTTTTAGAAATGACTGCCCTAGATTGTGTGTTTTATATACTTTAACTCACTCCACTGCCTTAAAAGCTTCTATTATTCACCTATTTAAGTAAGAAAATGAGATCAGAGAAGTAAATCTACTGAGTATCATTCAGTTAAAAGTGATAAAACTGAGAATTAAGTCCAAAATATCTGACAAAAGTCCACAATTGATTCCATTAATGCAAATATGTTATCATTTGTTGGGAAACAATTGTCAAGGATCTATAATTGCACAGATTATACTGGGAATTAAGATGTGTCATGTACTGGTGCAAATTCTCAACATTGATTGTGATCACAACGTATATATAAAATGTATCAATAAAATCATTTTTAAAAAGAAGAAGAAGCTTTGCCTTGTAGAGGAACAAAGAGACACAAATCAAGCTGAGAAGATAAGTCATACATGCATGTGATTGTTGCCACAAATTTAAACCAATAATTGTTTAGGGAGCTATTTATTATTTATTGGTACAAAGAGCTGCCTGACAACCTTTAGAAAAACAGAGTATCTTAAGACAGTCAACATTTCTCTAGTCCACAAGGGTGATAGTCACTCCTGGACTGGCCCCAACTGGGCCAACGCCCATGTCTGACAATCAGCTAAAGTTCAGCTCTTCCACTAACAATGAAGGGTTCCTTTCTTACCAGTCTGCCAGCAGTTGTGATTGGTTTATTTCTTGTCATCCATTCTTTCTGGAATGAAATGCAATCTCTGTGCTATTTTAGTTTGTATTTCTCAATATAACAATTCCTCAAAAAACTAAAACTAAAAATTCCACGTGCCCCTGATACACCCTTTCTAGGTATCCTCCCCAAAGAGTGAAAGACATCACACAGTACAGTGATGTATACATACTATGTTTATAGTAGCACAATTTATAATGGCTAAACCTTGAAAATAGCCCATATGTCCATCAACAGATGAATGGATAAAGAAAATGGGATTTTTATACACAATCAAGTACTACTCTGTCATAAAGAAAGATGAACTTGACCCATTTGCAGGAAAATGGATGCACTGTAAGAGTATAATGTCAAGTGGAGTAAGTCAGACACACAAGCTTAAATATCATATGGTTTCTCTTACAAGAAAAAGTTAACATACAAACACAATACAAAGTAAAAACACATAACAGGAAAAAGAGAGATAGAAAAGGTTATTGGAATTCAGCATGGCCAATGTATCTAAAAGTGTATCCTGACTGAATATTTATATATTTTATATGTCCTTTGGCCTGTAAGTATGATTTTCTGATGTGTATATATGATAATTAACTTTATATAGTCATAAATAAATGACTCTGATACTGAAAAAAATAAAAAGAGGTAGAGGAAAAAAATTAAAATGTGTGATGTACATGTACTAGCCCCCTAGAGTGCATGTAACATTATGTACTGCAAACATATACTAATGAAAGTCCAAAATAAAATATAAAAGAAATAAAGTGCAGTTCTTTTAGGAAGGTTTCTACAGGGAAACCAGAGGCAGGCTGCACCCTCCTTGTGTTGTTCACTGACAGCTTTCATGGTGGAAAGAAAGGGGGCCAGAGAGTTGAGATAAGAAATAAAAACTCAAGTGCTTCTCCCTCTCGAGTCCCTGCAAATATCCCATTTGTCAATGTCAGTCACGTGACTGGGTTCAGACAGAAGTAAAAGAAGACGCTTCTGTTCTGTAGTTATGGGAACTACAGAGTCACATGTCCAGAAGTACAGACACAAGACAGTTGAATAGGCAAGTGAGGCCAATCATGCAATTGTTCGGCCACAAAAGCCACTGATGCCTATGATAAGTCTGAGGACTTGTGGGTAGGACAAATGGACATAATTCTAAACCAATATTTAAAGCTATGCTATGAGGGAATAATTACTATCTGCACTTTATAGATGAGAAAAAATGAGGCTGAGGGAAGCTGATTATGTAGCCTTTGTCAATAAATGGAAGAGCCTCACTTAAATACTGGAAAATCTAAGTCTAGTGCCTTGTTTCAACTTAGACTTCAGCATAAATTTTTAAAAATTTAAAAAGTCAATTTAAAGTTAAAAATCGTGTGAAAGGGAAATTTTATATGAATTCCAGTCAGAAGCTCTAAATTGTCTTTTTAAAAGTTTCACCGCTATTCATCAATATCATCTGATAAATAACCAAAACACTAAACATTTGTGTGAGATACAAATGTATCATCTTATTTGCCAAGTTCATTCTAAGGATTCATGAAAACAGGGGGGAACCTAACAGAAATATTAATTTCCTTTTGATTTAGAAGCTAGGGAAGAGTTTGAGTTTTAAAAGCTCAGCAAATGATTATGTATATGGGGGGTGGTAGGGTGGGTAGGGCTATGGGAAAAAATGAGAATTAAGTTGTGTCTTATACTGGTACAAATCTCCATTATGGAGTGCAATCATGATGTGTATATTTAATGTACCAATAAAGATAAAAAAAATCATGCCCAAGAAATGTGGCACTTCTTATGGCTTCACACATACAAGCTCAAAAACGTATCCAAATATGTCCTAGAAAATGAAATTGAGGACTTTTCACACCATCAGAACATCACTGTGCTGAATGCAGAAAAACGCAGGTGGGGATGTTATGAAGCGTGCCATTTGCCAACACAGTCCACTACATTTTGTTCATTAGTGCAGTGCATTTATTACCAAAAGTAATACATCATTGAGAGGTACAGGAGATCCTGCCTCCGAAACAGATGAAGTGGCCATTTGCGGCACCAGAATGATCAATACAATCCTCACATGGCTAAGATTGTAATTCACTTTTTGCACCGCTACACACATTTTGTTTTCCTTTCCGTCATGCTGTTGCTTCTAGCTCCTACCTGTGACTGTACCACTTAGTTTATGTTCTTCTCCTCCAGCCTAGCCAGAAACACTAGGAAGGTGGGAAGATGGGAAAACCCTAAGGATTATAAATTACCAACCTTGTAAGAAGTGATGAGACCAGGAAGCTTATAAAAGGACTTTCAGGAAAGTGATTCCAGCTTGATTTTCCTTGATGAACATGTACTTGGCAGCAGATTGGTCACACCCAGCTTTGTAGACAGCAGGATAGAGGCAGGTTGGCCAGAAAGCAGCCAGCACTCCCAAGGTCTATCCCAACCACAGCGGTGAGTGTCACATGGGCGAAGTAGATGCTCAAAGGTTGATAATCTTGAGCTGTCTTTTCAGGACCCCTGCTAAAAGGGCTGATGATCAGGCAGAGTCAGCATTGAGAGAATCAGATGGGCAGACCACCAACCTTGAAAAATAAAGGTGCTGCCTGTTCAGCAAAGGGCAGTCCACAGGGGGTTTGAAAATATCTCCCTAACTTGTCCCATGGTCTCAGGGTTTGCCTCATAGGAGCCAGTATTTGGACACCAGACAAAGAGAAAGCATTGAACGGCAACACCCACACAAGACTGCAATTTCATGCCAAGTTTTAAAAACTAAGTGAAAAGTAGGTCCTATATTTTCTGCCATCTCCAACTCTGAAGAAGCTGGAGACATAGTTGAGAGAAGAAAGAGTACAGGAGCTACAGCAGACTGAACTCTGTTCACTTGCTGAGTCCTGAGACCGGGCCTGGCCCAGGCAAGGAGGCAGGGAGATGATAAGCAGTTCAGCTAAAGACTAAAGTTTTAAACTGGCCTAGATAAGATCAGAATTGTCCATAAGTGAAAGTAACTGGAAAGCTGTGGGATAAACCTGAGATGTCATGGAAGAATAGAAAAAGGAAATTCAGTTGAGCACGGCTGAAGCAATGACTGGAGAAAAAATGATACGATTTCATCTCTGTGCTTTTCCTAAATTGGACTCTTCAATAAATCCATTACTCCAGTCTGGGTCTCAATTTTCCCCCTCTGAAAATTGGAGCCCTTCCAGGTCTGACATTTTCTAAGAGCCAGGCTTTCAATCCTATATAGCTGAGTGTTCATGTGACATGTGGATATTTTAATTCTGTGCACAAAGTATAAAATAGCCACATTCCATCTTCCATTTCAGGTCCTATAGTAAACTAAAACAACAAAATCAATATTCAAACCAATCAGAAATGAGTAATGAACTTTCACCAGCATTGACATAATTATCCCAGACCTCCACCCCTCAGAGCAGGAGGCGCTAGTCCAGGGATCAAAACATGATTAGCTTTTGGTTCTGCTTTAGAATAAAATGAAGTTTGTTAGTTTCTCTTCAAATGAATATATGCAGTCAGGCCTCTGACAGTTACTTAACAGATGTAGTGAGATTTTACAAGGTTCTTTTTAAGCCCCTAATAATGCTTCCTATGCCGAGTCTTTCTTCAGGGGTATTCAGTTTTTCATGGAAAGAAATAATGAGCCATCAGGTTCCTACTAATAATTAACAATTTACTAGATCATTTCCCTTATGGCTACATCTGCCTTTATTAAACTGTAGCAGTATAAAGTGTTCTGGGTTCTAGTGGGATCCTCTTACTGCTAAGAGTATACAGCTTTTGTATTAGTGTCTAGAAAAATTAATAAATCAAGTACATATAATTCACGTGTGTGATTAAAAGGAATCCCATATGAAATTACAAAGTAAATCATCCCTAGTTTGTTTTCTTTCTGTACATTGTAGTCCCAGTTGATCTGGCAAACAATTAAGCTCAGCTTATTTTTCATTGCATTCTTTTTGGTTACACTAAGAAATGCCAACACCCCAAGTGCAGAACAGTTTGCCTAAAAGTGGACATTTTCCATCCCTTGGGTTCTAGGGGTGCATAAAAAAAACACACCGAAAGATGAGCCTGGACCTCCTTTTCTTTCCCATATCAGAAGCCTACAAGCCCATCGGGAGTTCATGGTAATCAAAAAGACAGAGGTTGTTTTTAAGAAGGTAATCTATGAGCAAAAAATACTTGAAAGAGTTGGCTTTAATGAGAGAGAAGTAAGTGACCTAACAGATCAACCTCTTATTTAAAGTAGATATCAAAGGATTACAGGGATCATATCATGGAGGGACCCACAGAACGTGGAGATAAATTGGTCACTGTCTTTATTCAACTGAATTCAGGCTACATATTATAGAGTTAAAAAAAAATCCAGTTTGTAGAATGATGAAACTTTTTCTTCTCTAAAACACCAACCTAAATTATATTTGTTGTTTAAGTGGACATTAATTTAATTTTTACTATTTAAACAAATGATAATAGATAGACACTCAGTATATTTTTATTGAATGAACAGCTCACACAGCCCTGAATCCTGTGCCCAAAACTGTTTACAACTGTATGTTGAAAATTGAAATATCTGCCCCCCATAGACTGCAGCTGATTAAAATTGAGTTTACAAGGTCTCAGACTCAAAATTCCCAAAGAAAAATTCACTTAACCATCAAAGGTCAGAGTATCAAAGAAATTCATGTGGCTCAGTAAGTTACAAACACATTCTAAATGTGTAGTTATGAAACAAAATACAAAAAAGAAGAAGAAAGCCCATACACCTGTGTGTTAATTGTTGAAGGAGAATTCAGGTAAAGTAGGGGTTTTAACAAAACATTCTCACTTGCACATGAGTTTCTGTTTACTACAATAAATTCTAAGGATATGTTTTCATCTGAAGATGGCAAAGGGTGTCACCTTCAGGTCCTCACAGAGTGTGAGCACATCACTTAGCCCTCGGTATCCGGGCGCCACTTTCCACTCACCATGGGGGAGGCTGAGCAGACTGGAGTCAGGTAGACAAGGAAAGTGAAACAGCACAGTGACCAGACAGAGAACTAAGGGAATATTATTCTCTTATAAATAAACTTTCAAATAAGCAAGGCAACAGCTTAGGTTCTAATGCCATTAAGATGGCAAGGCGATTGCTTCTGGGGCTGCACTGTGGGACCACAGAGGGAGGAGCCCCAGTTTAGGCCACACTTTGTTCTGAATGCAGTGATAGCCCCATCAAGTGGTCCACTGTGTGCACTGATGGGCTGGGGACTCTTGTGTATCTAGTGATGGCTGGACCTGCCCGCAGGACAAGGGGCTGGTCAGCTTCCTGAGGCTCTCCCTTCACAACTCAGAATGTGTCTACTCCATGGCTATCTATCTCTACCAAAACATGTTAGTTAAGCCAATTTTTCAAAGCCTTTCATTGATTTTTCAAAGTGAAACACAAAGAATAAGCAGACAACTCGTCATTTATCACTGGTGAAGCATACATGGAATGTCACATGTAATATGTGTGAAAGCTACACTTTAGTGGATCAGGTATGAACACCAACAAAACATAATTGAGTGTCAGAGTTGGCCAGGCTTTCTCACTTCGTAGCCCAGGATCTGTGTTTCTCCCGAAGTGGTAAGGATGAAGAAGTTCAGGTGTTGTAGAACTCAAAGTGGAAATCATTTATGTAGCACTTACTGCTGAGTCACCCAGGTTATATGAACCACCTGCTCCACCCTTTAAGTGACTTCACCAAGCACGTGCTAAAGCGCACATAAAGGAGCCACTCTCTTCTTCCATTTCACGTAGTTGTTTCTCATTAAGGCTGTAGCCTGGTACCAATGAGCTGACGTTGAAAGAAACGGTCATCTTGATCCCGGCCTTCACATCTGAGCTTGCTCAATTTTTTCTCGCTTTTTTAGCAACAGCTTCACATATTATTTTTGTATTATACATTGTCTTGACCAATTGACTTTAATGTAGGTGAATATTTTCTAATTGAGACTGATTCTATAACAATAGCATTTCTGCAGGTTGCCTAATGTAACCTACTTGAGCTTAGACTGGGTTTGTCTATGTAATTTTCCTGATGTCTATTTGTGCCTGGTACCTGCTGTGTTCTGAATGCTTATGTCTTACCATGATTCACAAGTTTAAATCTGGGAGAACTAAATACTTGTTTTGTATATGGCACCCAGGCTGTAGTATTTTGATACAGTATCCCAGTAGCCCAAGACGAGAACCCATCCAGATAACAGACTGACGGAGCCACCCCAGCTGGTTTGGTGAATACGTTAGGCCCAGTCCTCACTTCCCTCACGGAGGGCTGGTGGGGCTGTTACTTCACTTCTCCTTCTTGACATTTTCACCCTGGGTGGACCAAGCTATTTTCCTACAACTACAACTTAGCTCAGCTCCTTCTTCCTCCCTTCCTGCTCCCCCTCCTTGATAGATTTTTCCTGAACAGTCTTCGTCATTAAGTCACCTCATATCCAGATCTCAGCCTCGACCCCTGGCCTTGCAGTTCGGTTCTAGCCACGCGCTGGAAGCACTAACCACTCCAGTCAATGCCTCCGGCCCAGAACCCCAGGGGCATTTTAATTCAGTCTCAAATTCTGAGCTTTACCAAGTGTCTAAAACAGGCATTTTTTTTAACATTTTAGGGGTTTTTTTTCCTTGTCTCTAAAAAGATATATTAGTAGAAAATTGGTGTGAAAATTAACAACCCCAAATTTTTCATGGTTTCTCTTATATGGGACCTGCTGTGTTCTGAATCTATTTAAACTAGATTTAACTGGAGAATCTTAGGGAGATATAGGCATTCAGAACACAGCAGTCATGACAGAGAGAGAGAGAGGGAGAGAGAGAGAGTGCAAAATAGAACAGAGATAAATAGGAAATAGGAAGTTCAAATACTTCCCCAAATTATAAATTCCATTGTTTTACAAATATTTCAGTATATGCACAAATTGATTTCATTTAAATTACTTGTTTATATTACTTGTTTAAATTACTTAGTTCATTGACAAGAAAGATTTATGTTATTATGTGTATATTTATTGTTTTTATAACAATCTTTTTGGCCTCTGTCTTATATTTTAACTATTTTGAAGATAATGCAGTTTAATAACTTGTTCATCTCTTATGTGACTCCGAGATTTTGTTTTATTTTCATAAAATAAAAAAGCTATCCCACTGCTAAAAGTTTCTAGGCTGGTGTTACAACCAATTCCTCCAATATTTTCATGTGAACAATGGCTAGTACAGTGTTTCTACCTCATTTATAGTGTCCTAACTTCTCTGTTAAACATGTGGCATTATTTCAGTTAATCACATCATCAGCCCTTTGAGATAGGTTCTACCATTATCTTTAGTTTATATATGAGAAACAATACTATAAATTAACATCTCCTACTTTGTCAATGGCAGTCCTCAGATCTGAACCCAGAAATTCTGGTGCCAAAACATAGCAAGGAACTGTTCTGTGCCAGAGTAGCATACTTGCTCTCTTATAGCTACATCTCCCTTTCTCCCTCCATTCTAAGGCCCCCATTCTTGCTTCTGTTAGGAAACTCACTCTTTAACAGCACTTTGCAATTAAATGCCCACACTCTCTGGGCCTTCATCTTCCAGCAAAACTTCACGCTCCTCTGTCTGGTTTTGCTGAGCAGACTGCTGAGCCTCAGACGGAAAGGTTTCCTGAGACTGAAGACAGTGATTCTGTCGTATCAAGCACAGATAACCTTTGTTCTCAAACTTGTCCTTCAATAACATCTCTCCAAGAATTGTATGATGTCACAATGCCAGGCATCTTGGTGGGTCAGTAGGAAAAAAGATATTTGTGGGCAGAAATCTTTATTCCCAGGACTTCACAAATCCTCCCACATTGTAAAACATTCTCAGCTGAACCGCTGTCTCAGAGGGATTATGTGCTTGATCACCAGGGGATCAATTTCCCATTAGCTCGGTGGGACAGGCTCCATTCAGTCATCTCTGCCCCCGTAAATATTATGTATTCCATCTTTAAGTCAGAAAACAGGTTCCTGTTTTTGAAAATCACCTCAGGCAGCTCCAGCTCCTTCCTTACAACTAGAGGAGGAAAGAGAGAGAGATGGAAAACACACAAAAATTAGATAAGATCCTCTCTTTTCTACGACATCTTATTTTATTTTAGATCAGTTGCATGATCACCCAGCTCATGCTGAAGCACCAGAGCCTGCTCTTCCCAGCTCCTTGCAGACTTCTGCATTTGGTAGAGGAAGGGAAAGTTCCTCTGAACAGATGAGCCTTTAGATGAAACCTTTCATTAGGCACATAGCTCGATGGTTCTACTCGGAGAGATTCAAACAAAAGTCACAGTTGACCTCAGCCCTCTTCCACTGGGTACATAGTGGAAACTCAGCCTGACCCTCAATTTCGGAATATCAATTAGAGCAGAAATGTCTATAAGACATGCTTACATGGATTATGCATAATGAAATGGGGCCTTTAAATCTATTTTCTCTTTTCTATCCCCACAGGGAACCCAGCAAGTTTCCTTAATAATCAGAAAATATGCTTAGCAATTCAAAAAAGCATTACAGGATCACATTTCAGATATCACAACTAAAAACCACAGTAAATAAGCCAGAAAACAAGAATTACAGAATGAAACAAAAGAAATCAAAGTTAATCACCTTAGAATATTAACTTTGGAAAAAAGCAGCTTTATAAAACAGTATACCATATCATCCACCTCATTTTGTATATTCATCTGCACTAAAAAGAAATCTGGAAAAACAGACAATACAATATTCTCCTTTGTAGTAACTCAATAGCTATCTCTAAGTGGTAGGAACCTATTTGTTTTTTTGTTTTAACCATAACCACCAGAAACATATGTTAAAATCCGAAGGCCTCATACCTCAGAACGTGAGCTTTCCAGAAATAAGATTGTTGCAGACACGATTAATCAAGTCAAAGTCATACTGGATGGGAGGGGTGTTGATCTGAGATGACTGGCACCCTTATAAGGGAAGGACATGGAGGGGAGACAGCCATGAGAAGACACAGACACATGCGAACAGTGCTGTATGATAAGAGAGGCAGAGATTGGTAGGAAACAGCTACCAGCCTCGGAAAACTAAGGATTCCTGATGTCCCCTTGAGAAGAGCAGAAGGAGGGAGAGGAAAGAGGAATTTTCTCCTGCAGGCTCCAGAGAGAGTTCATACTGACTCCTTGCCTTTGGACTTCCGGTTGCCTTGCCCAGACTGTGAGAAAATAAAGATCGGTTGAATTAAACCACCCAGCTGTGGTCCTGTCATTGTTACTCTAGGAAGTGAATACAATAATGCTTTTGATATTTTTGTTTGTAAATTTTTACTCTCCTCAAAACGTATATACGAATCTTGTGATTCTGAAAATTTTGCTTTATAAAAAAACAGAAAGGAAGAGAGGGAAAAGAAATCAAGAAAAATGGATGAGACTGATGCTTATGCTTGTTAACCACTGTGGATGACCCTGTAGAGGATATTTAATAAAAGAATAATGAAAATCACAGCCGAAATGCCAGCGACACCACTCTAGGGGGCTCGCTGTAGCCCTTGGTTCCTCCATTTGCTGATGTAGAACTGTGTCCTACCCTCGGTTAACTTCCTCCCACACCAGCACAGATCCTTCTGGTCTGCTGCTTGTACATGTCCCCTTCTATCAGGAAGGTCTTTCCCTCTCTCAGCCCCATGGCCCCAAGCCCCTCACTCGGGGTGACATCCTTTGATTTATTCTTTCATCAATCATTTACTGAGCAATAATCCAGGCCAGGCAATGAGCTGGAGACAAAATAAATAAGAACAGCCTTTGCACACACAGAGTTCACAATCTAGTGGAGCATAAAGACAAGAAACAGCTGGTTCATTCGAGTGTAGGAAATGACTTGATAGGGACAGTCTTGATGGAGTAGTGTCCTCTGAACATTAGTCTGTCTCTTATTGCTGATACTGATTGGGTGCTTACTTTGCACCAGGTTCTATGATAAGTGATGTGTGTGTGTGTGTAATATAAATATAACTTATTTAATTGTCACAACAGTAATGTGAAGCAGATCTTTCCCAAATGATAGCCTTGGAAATGGAGGCCTTCAAACGGTAACTTCTACTTAAACCATAATGGTAGCTTTCGTGATACATTAGGAAACAACTTACCCAGTTGTTAAAACCAGCGGGCAGGAGGAGGAGCACAGTCATCCATGTCAGTGAGTTCCGTGAAGCTTGTCTACGTGATCTGAGGATTGTCTCCGTTAGCAGCGAAGTCCCAGCCTCCTTAAGAGAAACACCTCTTCTTGACTGCTTGCTGGCAATGCTTCCTTGGCACCAATTCCTGGCAGCTGATTGAACACATTAAATCAGCCCACAGGAATAAGTCAAACTCTATTAGTCACTCCGTAAAAATGCTAAGTCTATTTATTTATTATGAGTTATTCATAAACATCACGACGAGACTCCATAATTTAATACCACCTGCAATGATTCCTGAAAGTGGCAATATTTTATCAGTACGATCTGATTAATTGACCTATTCAAACACAGCTCCCAATAAAACATAACTTCCCTCTGTCAGAAGTGTATTCATCTTCATCTCAAAGTCAGACTTCTTGACTCATCAAGGGAGAGCACAACAGCTTGTCTAAGGGAGTTAATTAAAACCGAAGTGATGAGGACACCCACCGAAGAAACCCTGATAAGTTCTGAACATTTCTTGCTTTAAGAAACTTAGACAAAGTAGTACATACTATGTGATTTCAGTCATATATGTTCAAAAACACACAAATCTAATTTATAGCAGCAGAAGTCAGAAGAATAGCTTGTGTTGGTGGCAGAGCCAGGCAGACACAACATGTGGACGGGGCATGGTGAGGCCTCTTAGGTACCGGTTGTGCTCCAGCTGCTGGAGTCATGGCTGTGTTTACTTTGGGAAGTTTATCACATTCACGTTTTCCTCTACATGATATATGTTATGGTTTGTGTGTAGATATCCCCCAGTGCCTCATGCCATATTAGGTGAGGATTTTTCAGAGGTGGCTGTACCTAGAGTGTGTGACACTGGGATTGATTTATGTATGGTTCCATGCTAGGTTCAAGGACACTAAGATGAAAGGTATGAATGCTACCCACCGTAAGAAGTTTAGATAAAATATAAGGGGCAAGAAGACGCCGTTAAGGTCCTTTGTTGCTTTTGCTCTCTCTGCCACCAAGAACCGTTTCTCCTCTGTGGTGGCCTCTGCCATGTGCCATCAGGCCCTGGAGCCAGCCAACTATGGACTAAAACCTCTACAGAGCCACATTAAACCATTCCTCCCTTAACTTTTGGCATCTAGTATTTTGTCTCAGCAATGAGAAAAAAAAAAGAAACTAAGAACATACGTATGTATGTATGTGTGTATATGTATGTATGTATTTTTTTTCAAATAAAATTCTACTGTAAAGGAGCAATTCCTGCTCAGGCAGCACCATCAGCTAGAGATTTAATTAAAGTTGATGAGGATCCACCCAGTTTTTCCATCTCTTAGATTCACTTAGCTGGACAAGTTCTGTTAAAACAGTCTTGATTTGCTCACTTGTAAAACATGTATTTCAAAGGTGGATAATGATGACTATATAGAGAATAATGTTTACCATGTATTTACATATAAATACATATATACATACTTATGTATACATATTCATATTATTATTAATATTATTCATATTCATATATACACACACACACACCTGCTCACACACACACAGTCCATCAGCTTGAAACTTGTTATGTAAGTTAAGATTCATGTTATCATCATCATCATCATATAGTCTCTATTTCCAACAATGGTCTGTGGAGAGCGATAAGCAAAGTTGACTTGTAACCCCCTTTGTAAAGAGCAAGTTCTGTCCTCAGCAGATGTTACCTTTTCCTGAGTACTGACCGAAAACAAGAACTAAATAAGACCAGAAGATGGACGGTAAAAGAAAGTTGGCATGGCCGATGAAAGTTTGTTGCAAAAGATATTCTTTGATATGTTCACTGTATAAAAGGTCAAGAGAGAAATAAACTCAGCACATTCAGCACTGAGAGCACTCAGCTCTCAGCATTGCTGGGTGTCCTCCCGACTCTATCTCTTGTCTGTCTCTTTTTCTCAATCCCCACTCCCCCATTCAGGGACTGTTCGATAGGTGACGGCTGGATCTGTCACAATGGTCTATGTCATCCTTCCTGACAGAGACAGTACCAAAGTTAAAAGGATGATATTTTTAAAATTCCTCTTCCGGTGAGTCCATCCAGTAACGAGTGTGTAACACTAACTAGCAACCACTACGTCATAGCCATTCACTGTGAATCTTGAAACCCTGTTCTTCATGAGGTCCCCAGATGGGCCCAAGACAAGAATAGACCCTTCTGAAGGACTCTTCTGGGCCTTTTCCTTACCCCTGACCTAAAATTCAAACTCCTGTTATGAGTAAGACAGGAGTTTGCAACCCATATTGCACCGTGCAGTATTTGCAAGAGACAATCCAATGTGCCATTCTCAACCATTCTCAACCATTCACACTTTTTTTTCAATTACTGAGTTTTCCACTCACTCACGAGGAAGAAGGATTGTTGGCAAAGAGAGACAGAGAAGGGAGATCTCTGTTGGAAGGTCAGGTTCCCCATCATTGTCTGGTAATGTAGGGAGCCTGACAGCTCAACTTTTTCATTTATAGATGATTTCCACAGAGAAAGACCATCCAACTGACCCATTTTAAAAACTAGATTATATTTTTTAATACACTGAGTTTATTGATAGATTTTAATATGTTATGATCACCTTCATCATTCAGAATTTGTACCTGTACATGATATACTTGGAGTCTCACTTTTTCTCATTCCCTGTCCCTCCATTGCCCCCTCATACCTCCACATGCATAAGCTTTGTTTCTGTTTTTGTTTTTGTTTTTGTTTTTCCTTTCTATCATCAAATTTTTTCTCACCCTTCTTTGCTTTCTCCTTGACCCATTCTAAGGACCTGATATTACAGTCAAAATGCTTTACACCCAGCAACATTCATTCCACAGATGATTATGAGCATGTGTCAGGTGTGGAGGGCACTATTAAGGAAAAACAACTAGAGGAGGCTGTAAAAGGACATTGCATTCAGGTGAGGGTGGTAAGTATTGCATAGCAGATCCCAGAACAAAGAACCATCATGCTTCCTAGTCATGAAAGAGCTTAATTCTCATTTTTAAACCCCTTTCAGTCTCATTGGATTTTTTTTTATCATGGCACAATCCCAGAAACTTCTGGAACCCTGAGAAACAGTGACATGGACTAAGATCCTTGCGGTTCCCCTTAGGTGTCGGTGAGTGGCTGAGTGACAAGTTTTGACACTTTGACAGCAGGGGTTTCACAGACACTGTAGGGTCACAGACACTCAAAGGAAGTTACACCTCTGAGGGACTCGAATAGAGCAGCCAAAAGTAAATAAAATAGAAAATCAAATAGGCCCAAGAATTCAAAGTAGTATAGGCAGAAAGGCTACAGTAGAGAAATGAGGCTTGGCCTGCATAACTTGATTCTGTGTTCACACAGTTTGCCCTCCAGCATTAAGGATCACATTTGGCTTCTGTTCTACTTAAAACTTTTACTGTGAATAAGCTGGGGACTTAGCAGGCTCCTTGACAAGATGCTTGACCCCAGCCTGCCTACACTGCCATCTGGCTCTCTACTCCTGCCACCTGAGCTTTCCTGGAATGAGGTGGGAGCCTCAAGGAGGAGGCCTCGCCCAGGAGCAAGGGGGATATGTAAATACCCCTATTTCCTGATTTCACCCAAAGCTGGCACAGCAGCCAGTGAAGTAGCCACTAAGAATCCAGGTCCAAAGAGCTGGCACAACCACCTCACCTAACGTGCACAAAATCATGTTCACATCTAGCAAAACCCAGTTGGTTGCCCCAGGTATCTTGACAAGTCTCCAAAAAGCAAAGAGCTGTTCATTCACTGGAAATGGCATTGTATTATTTAATAGCAATTCCAGGATCTCCATTAATCCACCATGGTTTTCCCACTCAAGTAAGAGTTTAAAACCTTTCTAGAACAGTGTTTGTGTAAATATGGGTTGCAAGATAAGAGTAAAATCAATTCAGTGAGTCTCCACCAGTGTTTCCCTCTAACCTGAGACTGAATAGAAGAGAATACACTATAAGATACCAGAGCATCAGAAACAAAGAGAGTGATTATTTTGATGGAACACTTATTTATCCTTTATGTATCTAATCATGTAGATGTATGTATATACATGGTTATAAATGTAACATTCATTGTTGACTGTGAGTTATAATCATAATATTTAAAAGCCAGTAGTGTAGCTGGGCACAATGATGCCCTCCTGTACTAGCAACTACTGGGAGGGCCAAGGCAGGGAGATCCTATGATCCCAGAAGTTTGGGATCACTGGCAGACTTCATCTCAATTATTAATCAATGTCAGTAGGACCATCTAATGCCCAAATTATATCTGAGTATACTTAGGCCCAGAGAAGTAAAGCAATTTGCCCCCAAACACATGACAGGTGAATGACAAAGCAAATTGTTAAGGTGTATCTGCAGATGTCCCCCAAAGGCCTCATGCGTTCGGAGGTGGGACTTTTGGAGAGGTGAATGGAGAATGTGCATGAGATACTCATCAGTGGATTCGTACAGAGATGAGTTTATAGCTAAATGTGACAAGAAGGTAAAGCCTTGATGGAGGAGGTGAATGACACCTCACAAAGGGAAGCCTTTGTCTCCCCTGATCTCTCTCTCTCTGCCTCCTGCCTTCACTGCCACAGACTGTTTCTCATCTCCCACACCCTCTGCCTTGCCAGCCTGCCTTGGAGACACCTAACTATAATCATGAATGGAACCCTCTACAAACTGTGAGCTAAAAATAAACCTTTCCTCCTTTAACTTGTGCATATCAGGTCTATGCCTCAGTGAGAAGGAAATAACAAAGTGGTTGTTTCATGAGCTAATCAAAAACAAAACTATGCCTCATTTCCACTTCTTAAAATAGCATAGTCCTGCCACTGAGTCTTGTTTAAAGATGTATTTCTGTTTTATGCTTTTTTAAAAAATAAATTGAGATTATTGGTACATTTTAGGAGTAAATTATTGTCGCATTCCTCATTGAAAATTTGTACCTGTACATGACACACCTTGATTCATATATTTTCCCATTCCTCTGCCCTCCCTTCAAAACCCCACCTCCCTTATATATATAAGTTTTGCTTCTATTTTTCCCTTTTGCTATCATTCTTTTTATCTTTCCCTTCTTTGCTTTCCCCTGTAATGACTCTTCTCTATTCATTGTCTTAAGACTCTAAGCACAATGGTGATATTGACCTTCGTTGAGTTCTGTGCCTATGAGACATGAAGCCTGAGGCAAAAGCTGGAGATGTTTAATCTTTCGTCTTGTAAATTTGCTCACTAAGTAGGACAGAGGAAATATACCTTGAAATACTGTAAAACTGTTATTAAAGAATGTGTCTGTTGAAAAGGAGCTGCTTACAAAATAAGCCATACAGTCCCATTTTCTGTTTTATAGTCTAATTTCCTTCTTGGCAGAGCTTAGATTATTTTTTTCTTAAAAAGAAAAAAACTACAGAAGCTAGATTAGTGGTCTTATTTCCAACCAATGAGCGCTGCTATAAATAATAACAACATGATCCTATGGGTTTCTAAAAGTCTTTAAGTTTTATAGAATTTTCTCAAAGGATTTGAGTCAGGGGAAAAAACAAAAATGTGACATTTTCAATTAGCTGCATACTGGCAAAAGCTGTCACAGAAAAGGAGAAAAATGGGTAAGGATTTTCTTCTTGTTCCTTATTCTTTAAATGTTTTACAAATAATTGTGCAAAAAGTTCAAGCAATTTAAAATGAACTCTGAGCCCAGAAAAAAAAATATTTACATTTATGTTTCTGAAGATAAACTCTCCAAAACAATAACTGGCTCATAAGAAAATACTTTCTGACAGGTATTTCAAAGGCAAGAGATTTTATTTTTGTTTTGTTTATTCCTCCAGGGAAAGTTTGTAGTCTTCATGCTTCATGAAAGGTTTCTGTCCCCCAAGATATTCCACATATACTCTATGATAAAAGGAAACAGATACAATGCAAAATGTAAGGGAAGATATAGCCAGAAAGGACTTGATTAAAATCCCATGGTCCTATTTATTTCACAGATGTGTAAATATCATATCTTTTCTCTGGCATGAGAAAATGAAGATGTAAATGAGTTCTAGTAAATATATATATTAGATATCTAGATATTGTGAAATAGAAAATATTTTAAAGGAAATGGGGTGTAGGGATGAGTGGAAAACTAATATGATAGTAATTAAAAAAAGGAAAAGGCTTTGAATATAGGGGGCAGGGGTTGAGGGGTGGATAGGGAAGTGGGTAAAAATGAGAATCTAATCATGTCATATCATATACTGGTACAAATTCTCAATGCTGAAAGTGACTATCATGTGTATATATAATGTACCAATAAAGATTTGAATTTTTTTAAAAATCCCATGGGCCTAGTAGCATGATGAGAAGACTCCACATAATGAGCCCTGATCACTGAGTTTATGTTATGATCAGAAGAAAAAGAACTGTCTTTATCAGTGTTCATCCTGTCCTTGGTTTGCAGGTCCACAGAATAACTCAATTAACTAACATATCAAGGTGATTTTGTATAAATGACTTACTATGCCCTGACATAATTTTAATAAAAGTTCTTGACTCACCAACTGTTACACGTTCAAAACTGTCCGCCAAATGGCTAGTGTGCCAGAGAAAACACAATGCGAGGTGGTTAGATCGCGGGGCCCTAACCTCTTCAGTAAACTCCTCCATAGTTGCGTTCATGTCTGAAAGTGATGAGGTGGGGACTGGTTGTCCTGGGGCTTTGAAGGCCACACTGCCTCCTCTCTGGCTTCCCTCCTCTCTGCTCATTGGCCGCCATAATGTGGGCAGTTTTCCTTTCCTATGCCCTTCTGCCATGATTTCCACTTTAGAGTCTGCTCAGTGTGGGCAGAAATCTCTGAATTCATGAGCCAAAAAAACTCCTTTTCTCCTTTAAGTTGTATTATGTCAGGTATTTTATTTCAGCCACAGAAATTAATACAGCAGCATTTATCTTTCAAATATTTGATTTTAATTTGATTATTTGCTGTGAGTCTTCCATGTTCTCATTTTAAAATAACTACATTAATAATACTAATAATTATAAATAATATTTATAAAGTGCTTTTATTGTGCCAATCACTGTTCTTATTGATTTATATGATTTAACTCTGTTAAAATGGGCAGAGATTTTATGCTTCAGTCATAGTTCTATCTCTACATCTTAAAATATTAGTGGATTGAAATACACAGCGAATAAATAATTTTTAATGTATTAAAGTACCATAAGGCCAAAAACAATAAGTATGTTCAAAGTAAGAGGTAGGATTTTGAAAGGACTAACAGAAATTGTCATTTACCAAATAAATGCTTTTAGTTACACATTCACCATATTTTTAGTATTTCTTGATCAAGTATCTATAGTAACTTCCATCAAATACAAACACTGTAGTGTTTTTTGTCTACTTGATTTCTCAGATCTGGCAACATATGACTTCTGGCTCTTCCTCAAAGTCAAAAAGGCTATTTATTCAGGACATGAAGGAAGCCATAATAGCACAACTAAAGATACCATAAAAGAGAACTTCTCGAAGTGCTTCAGAAAATGGAAAGAACATAAGTGCACTCAAAGTGAGAATTTGGGGGAGGATTAATATCAATGTGTCTTTTGTTATAATTTTTAAAAATTTGAACATCTTCTGTTTGTTTTTATCACACCTCATAGTGTCTGTATAGTATATAATAGAAAGCTTGATTAATGTCTGTTATTTAAAATACTCATGGTGCTACAAAAACTAGGTTTCAGCCTTCCAAAAATTAAAATTAGATTTCCATCTTTCATCATGCACTAAAAACTGAAATCTAAGTGGATTAAAGATCTAAATATTAAAACAGAAACACTAAACCTGCTAGAAGACCAGCTTGGTAGAAGTCTTAGAGACTGGTGTAGGGAAAGATTTGATGGACAAAACCTTAGTAGCATGGGAGCTGGCGTGAAGAATCAACAGCTGGGATCTCAGTTCAAAAATGGGCATCTGAAATGAACATTTTCAGATAAAGAAGTAAAAGTAACTAAGAAACACATGAAGAAATGTTCAACATCATTGGTCATTTGAGAGCTGCAGAAGAAAATAATCTCAGATTTCACCTCACTCCACAAAGAATGGCTGCTATCGAGAAATCAACCAACAACAAATGCTGGTGGAGCTGTGGAGAAGAAGGAACACTTCTCCACTGTTGGTGGGAATGTAGACTGGTGCAATCACTGTGGAGATTCCTCAAAAAACTAGGATTAGAAGTTCCATTTGACCTTGATATTTCCCTGCTGAGTACATGCATGAAAAAATTAAAAGTATCACACCACAACTGCATATGTGTACCCGTACTGATAGCAGTACAGTATGTAATAGCTAAGTCTTGGAAACAACCCAAATGTCCATCAACTAGAGACTGGATAAAGAAGATACAGGGTTGGGTTTTTTTATATAAAATGGAGTGTTATTCAGCCATAAAGAATGATTAATTAGAGCCATTTATAGATAAATGGATATAACTCAAGGCAATACTCATAAGTGAAATAAATAGGACACAGATGTTTAAATATGGTATTGTTTCTCTAATGTGAGAAACTGAAGGTATGAAAGAGGTCCCAAATGTACAATAGATATCATTAAATAGGGAGAAAATG
The DNA here is from genome assembly GCA_004026965.1 of Petromus typicus. Classification (NCBI taxonomy): domain Eukaryota; kingdom Metazoa; phylum Chordata; class Mammalia; order Rodentia; family Petromuridae; genus Petromus; species Petromus typicus. The sequence continues at coordinate 1,372 of PVIR01029455.1, read as the reverse complement.
TTCAAAGGGAAAGGATAACTGAGTGAGCACAGGGGAAAGCAAAAAAGAGAAATAAAAAATTTGATGGTAAAAAGGAAAAAGTGGAAACAAAACTTATGTATATTGTAATGGGAGTTGAAGGAAAGGAAAAGGAATGGAAAAAATAAAAATTAAGATATATCATGCACAGGTACAAATTCTCAATGAGGAATATGACCATAATGTATTCCTAACATATACCAATAAACTCAATTTATATTTTAAAAATTGGGGTTTGTAATTTTAAAGTTTCCATCATATATGAAATTTTGAAGATATAAAAGATAATAAATTACTTTTCATTCTACTATTACAGGGTAAACTTTTAGAATTTTAGAGTTTAATTACTTGACTAAAAGATATGATCTCCAAACTGTAAAGTCTGGGCTGTAATTAACATGACAGAACATTCTGTTCAGTGAAAATCAGCAAACTTCATCATGGCCCTGATTTGAATTTCCTTGAAGGTTAATGCGAGTTAGTAGCCATTTGAATTTTTTCTTTTGAGAAGCTTCTGCTTATATTTTTTGCCCATTATTTTAATTGGATTTTCTGGGGATTATGTTATTGTATTTTTTTGAGATTAGTGATATTCTAGATATACATGTTTTATCAGATGATTAATTTTTAGGCTTTTTTTTTTCATTCTGTAGGTTGTCTCTTTGTTCTGTCCATTGTTTCCTTTGCTGTGCAAAGCTTCCTAGTTTGATATAAGCCCATTTGTCTCCTGTAACTTTTGTTTCTGGTGTTCTGGGGTCTGAGCCAAAAAATCATTGCCTATTTCAATGTCTTGAAATACTTTCCCTGTGGGTTTTTTCCTACTTTTTCATAATTTCAATTTCAATTCTTATACTTGGGAGGGGACAATAGTAAGAGGTTAGATAGCAGATAATCAAACACAGCAAGTAAAAAGTATTCTACAGAACAGTAAAATGACTCTACAATGTACAATAATCTATGGTATATTGTCCATCTAAGTAAAAATGAGGTGGTTTGAGTCTCTAAACACTAAGTAGAAATGCTAATTACTTGATCAGTACATTGAGCACACATATATTGAAACATCACACTGTACCCTATAAAATGTCCAGTTATTATGTCTTAAAAAAATTAAAGAATGCTTAAGGATACAGAAATATTAACTACTTGGATTTGATTATTAAGTATTATGTATTTGTATCAAGTTAGAGTGCTGTATATATAAATGTATATAAGTAAAATAATGATTCATTTTAAAAAGCAAAAATAGCCTTGATAAGAGATGATGAAGAAAGTGTATAGTTGCCAGTGCTTTGCTAATTGTGCATTTGTAGTGAAAAAATTTGTGTCATCAAAATTTAATATCCCAACAATC
>PVIR01029454.1:0-21078 GCA_004026965.1 Petromus typicus | reverse complement strand
TCCAAGCTAATATTTATTTGTGGTCACTGTTTTGATAAGACTAATGTCTGGTGGACATAGTTTGTTTCTGAAGCATAGACCTTCCCACATGTTCTCACATGTTCAAGATGCATAGTTAGATTATCAAGATTTATCCTTGGTATCGGCTCATGAAAATTATTTCTCACCATGTCTTCAGTTTTTAAGAAAAATTGATCACAATCCCCCTCATTGGAGAAAGCCTTTTGCATATGACAAAACACCTCCAGTGTAAAAGGACATAGAAGGGTAAAAACTAAACCATGTACAGTGAACACAATTCCACCAAGATTCATTGACTTCCTGGTAGAGGAGGGTCACGTCAGCAAGGTATGCGTGTGGTTTGGCTCAGCTCCACGAGCACCCTGCAGCTTGATAGCATGCCACCCTTCATTTCCTTTCCTCCATTTCACCTCAACCCTAGTGTCTAACAAGAGAATATATAATGGTTTACATTGGTCTAACTCTAAGGTCCTTTGTACCACCTGTCTTTGTCTTCTTTGAGTGCAGGAGTGGGAAGTGATAAAGTCAAGCAAGTGAACGCGTTCATACACCTGCATTTTCTTCCTCCTTATTTGTCTGTCCGTCTCGATATAAATATGTTGTCTTTTGAGCTGTTTTGCATTCTCCATGCAATGTCTGGTAGATTCCCAAATGACTTTCCTGTTGTCATTCAGAGGAGATACACAGTAATTTCATTATTTTCCACTCCTTGAAGTAGGCTGTCCTATAAGACTGACCCTCTACATTTAGGAACTACTATTGTGGGAAGAAAAAATTAACTGGACTACATTGGCCTCTTTAGTTACCCAGACCTCTCACTTGCAGTGGCTTTTTTAGTTTCTACAGGGCTGCTTAGTATTTCCCACCCTAACAACAAACACACAAAAATAAACCTACAGAATTACAAAAACTTGGAGCAAGTCCTTTAGTTAGAAACCAGTCACAAAATCTAGCCACTGTGCTTAAGACAGATCTTCTGCAGAAGAGAAAGGACCCGAGAGAGTGCAGGAGGGGTGTAGAAGATGAAAACAAAATTAAGATGTGTCATGTACTGCAACATAGAAAATTAGAATATCAGTCAGCTTACTGGGAAGCATTTGAAAACAAAAATTGGATTATCATTTATCTACATTATGAAAATTAGCAATTATACATTGTTGTGTGAGGATTTCATACCAAAAGGGAATTCAAAATATAACTTCCAGTAATCAGATCAACACAACTGGGCAAAATTGTTTATATTCTTTTTAGTCCATAATATGAGCCAGTTTTTTTTGTGTGTGCTTTTGGCTAGGGCTGTATACAACTAATTATTAACTTCACAGCATCTATTTACTATTCTAACCCTCCTTCCAAATATTTCCTTGGTCCAAATTAAGGCAATTATTTCACTGGAAAAATTATTCTAATATCTTGGTCCCCTGGCTCAACCTCATTATTGTGAGTATAAGCTATTTAACAAACAATCAAGGGTTATTGACTGCATGCTGGCTGAATTACACAGAGGGAAAATAAGGCAAAAAATTGGATGCTGGGTTATCAAAGGAGAGGAAGAAATGTATGTGGTCTACATTTTAAAAGGAGTCAAAACTTAGTATTTTCCACAAATTTTTCAAAGCTCTTATTTCCTATATGTTGTGATTTCTTCTGTACACTCATTTACCTCGCAAAATTATTTCAGAAAAGCTGCTTTTATAGAACTAATTTGCCAAGATAATGGAGACCCCTTACTGACCACCGTTTTTCCTTGTGTATCTGACATTAGTACGCTAGAGTCATCATAATGAATAATGATACATTATTAAGTCAGGTTCATATTCTATTTTTCAACCAAATACTTTTTCTGTTCCAGGATCATATCAGAATGCCACATTATACACAAGTGTACATCTCCGTGGCTTCCTCTGCTCTGTGACACTTTGGCTTCACTTGTTCTTAGAGTTCTGAGGAGTAATGATCAGGTATGTTGTAGATATTTTCTCTACTAGCATTTATCTGATGTTTTTGTTATAAATGAACCATAATTACCTCTGTTTACAAGGAAGATCACAGAGGTGACATGGTATTCTGGTCACACCTTATCAAGGTACACACGGACACCATGACTGTACAATTCTAATATGTGAATATTTGGTCGCTAAGCAGTACCCTACAAGTCATGTGATTTTCATTTTAATACATAGTTTTCTTTCTTCCCGAGTAAATTAATTCAAAACACTCGTAGTCAGGGTCAGACACTTTCTTGTGCCCCTTCCCCTCTGTTGAGGAAAATCTCCCTCATGTAAGTTCCTATCTGCACTCTCATGCATATTATTGTTTCCTTAAGAATATTATTTGGGGGGGCCGGGGAGTTAGCTCAGTGGTTCCGGCGCCTGTCTCGCAAGCACAAGGGCCCGGGTTCGATTCCCCGGTAACCACATACCACAGTGCTGGGCGTGGTGGCTCACGCCTGTAATCCCAGCACTCGGGAGGCAGAGGCAGGAGGATTGTGATGTGAGTTTGAGGCTGAGCTCAGGGCCAGCCTGAACCACAAAGCGAGACCCTGTCTCAAAAACCTAAAAGAAAAAAAAAAAAAAAAAAAAGAATATTATTTGGCATCTATTTCTAGAAAATTATTTTTCTTTTTTGGTGGTACTACCACCAAAAGTAAATATTAACTTACAAATGAACATAAGAAATCATGTAGCTCCTATAAAATAAAAAGAAAATGCCTATCAATCAACTGAGAAGAAAAGATGTAAGATGTCCTTTCCAGGGAACATGAAGTAGATGCTTTTTCTCGCAGAGGTAAGGAGACAAACATGGAGAGAAGGTAGCATATAAGACGAGAACTTCAGGATCTATAGAATAATATCATGATGAGTTACATTAGTGTTGTTACTTTTGTTTTTCCCCTCTCATATTACACTCTTAAAGCTAAAAAAGCTGACAACCTAGAAATACAAAAACTCTGCCCCAGTAAAACCTACTCTCTCTAGCCAGATGACCAGCATAAGGAACCTCAGCGAGACCCAAGACTTTTAATATGCTCTGTGTAGACATTACTGCTAAAGGAAGAGGAAAACTAAATTAGAAAGTCTAGACCTTCACCCCAAATTGCCATAAGATATTTTAACACCCCTGCTAGTGTGGTGGTGAAGAAGGCCAAGGAGGGAGCAGTATCTTATATCCTCACTGTGGTAGAAAGACCACACGGGAATCCCACACTTCAGCGATGAGGTATTCTACTGCCAACCTTACTGATCGGTGTCAGAAGAACCTAATATTGTCACAATACTCAACACTGCCCTTTACTAAAGAGGCTACTATGCCCACTGTGGTGTTGGTGGAGGCCATGTAAGGAACAGGACGTAAAACCTGCCTAGTAGTAATGAGGAGCCATCCTGTGCCTGCAGATAAGGGTAATGGAGAACCTCAACGTCTGCCTGTGGTCACAGAGTGACACCTCACCTTCTGCTGTGCAGTGTCTGCAAAGGCAGCCAAACAAAACACAGGTGCTAAAACTATCAGGCAAAGATCTTAAAGCATCCATGATACAAACACTACAATAAACCATGATAGAGACAAATGAATAATATAAACGTCACATAAGGAATAAAGCTGACACACAGAATACATTCAATGCAAAATTCAGAGGATAAATTAACATAAAAATTAACATTCAAGAATTTATTAAAATAGAAACAAACTACTCATTCTGAATAACAGAAAATATACTGGAAAACATTAGCAGGTATCTGTTCTGGTGAAACTATCATATAAAAAAACGAGGGCTGGGTAAGAATTTGAAGAAATGAAGGCTGAAAACTTCCCTCAATTTGCAAGGGGCGTAAACCTACACATCTGCACATTTTAGAATCTGGGAGGGCCCAAATTGGATGAGCTAGCAAAAATTCATACCATACTCCTGACAAAAGGAGAAAAGGTAGAAAACAGGGGGGAAAAATGACACTTAACAGACTTTGAAGATCACAAGAAAGTGAGAAATATTTTTCAAGTGCTGACATAATAAAACTGTCAATACAGAATATTGTGACCAGTAAAATATTGCTTAGTTAACTAGGGCATTCACATATTGAAAGGATATGCTGCTACCACATGTACCCTAAAAATGCCAGATATAGTGCAGGCAGACAAAAAAAAATCTTGGAATCTCAGAATATGATAAACAAAATGTAATAATATACTCTTTAAATATACATTTTCTGTACTGATCCTAGTAAATTGCCTATAATAGGTAGCTTGACTACTAGTATCAAGACATCCTTAGGAAATGACTACTTTTCCAAGATGTCTTCCAGGTGTAGCTAGATTTTGGCTTTCAATCTGTCCCAAAATCCTGCTGTTTCAATTTATTAGGAATGAAAGGTGGTTGCCTATTTATCCTAGCACCCAGTTCTTTGGTACTACACTGTCGGGACCATGGACAACTTACTCCCAAGACTGGCTTACTGGGATTTAAGGATGTCTTCCCTGCTCTATGTAACCTTCAACTACAGGGATTAATGTGGGACCACCCTGTTTTATGCATGCTGGGATTATTGGTTGAAGGCTTAATACCAAATAAATGTGCAGGTGAGCTTGGGTTATGGGCTCTGCTGCTGCAGTATCTGGCCTTCAGCTGCCACTGCTCAGACAATCAAGAGTTGAGCCCGGGCTCAGCCTTTCTCCCCAAGGTTCTGATTTTGTTGTTTGTTGGTTATTAACCTTTTAACTGCGGGACTATCGAGGAATTGGAGTTCACCATGAGGGTTCTGGCTGCATCCTCTTCCCCAGACTCACACTACACTATGACTAGACTATGGTAGAGTTTATGACCTTCAGATAATCTTGGTATTGACATACAAGGAAGAACAACTGATCACAAACTATGCTAACTAGTCATTTTATGCTAACTAGTCATTTGCCACATTTAACCCTAGGTATAAGATTCATAGTTATATACTAATCTAAATCTAATTAGAAAATTTAAAAGTGGTAATAAGAAATAAAAATATAAAATAAGATTATGAAAGCTTTGGGAAACTGGAGAAAGAAGGAAAAAACTAAAGGAAAAAAAAAGATTTCTCTGTGAGTTGAAGCTTGGGGCTATCTTCTGGGCCTATACTTTTTAAGGATGTGTCACCAAAGGAGGTACACAAGAGCCCAGCTCGATGCTCAGTGATTCCAGCCAAACTAATGGTAGGAACAGGGTGGGATGCTAGTTTTGATGCCTTCAGTTCCACAGGAGTTCAGGCTCATCCTGCCCTCTGACTGTGGGATTCTGTTCAGCCTGCATCACTCTGGGTTCCTCTGCAGTTGGCCCCTCACTATTGGACTGGAACCACTCCCAGCATCCGCTGCTCCAACCCACTGGTGTGTTTCTCCCTCAAGACTTCTCTCTGGAGCCACCTGCCCAGACTTTATCTCCTGGGGAAGAGGAGGCTATGCCCTTTATCACTTCCTGTTTCTGCACTGACATCTGTCTCTTTACCTGTAGGCTTCAATTTTCCTCCAAGATCCTTTCTGGGTCCTGGACATTCGCCCCCCTCCTGCATCTATTATTTTCTAGTGTTTCAATTCCAAACCTGAATGAGGCTGATGTGCTGCTCTTTACCATTCCATCATCTGAGAAGTTCAGTTACAGTTTGATTATAAAGGGTACAAACCAGGACCAATTGTCTAAAGACACTTAACTTATATAGTCTTAAAATCAGATGTTGTGGGTCATCTTTCTGTAGAATCAGGAAAGTCAGAGCTTTCCAGATGGGGCCAGCAGTGCTGTCTCCACCTCTCTTAGGCCTCTGGTAGGGCACTGCCCTCACCACAAGTCCAAAGCAAGCAGTCTCACTCTAGTTCAGGCTGGTCTGTAACTCACGATACTTCTCCTATCAGCCTTCCAAATGCTGGGACCACAGGCAGGTGCTAGCACACCTATCCATAAACACCTGATATTTAAATTGTCTTCTTGAATTTTCTAAAATACGATGGTTAAAAATTCAAACATTGCCTACTGTAGTTCTACATGTATGTGGAAGAAAGATTTAGGACAATTATAAATGACAGAGGGTAAAGCCAAATAAGATAACCAATAAAATGACATATTAGTAGACTATGCTAATATATAAAATAACAATCATTTAAAAGGCAAAGATGCTTTGGCAAGAAAAAGATAAGCCATGCAAACAATGAGAAGAATTTTTACGTTATTATTCAAGTAAGCTCTAGAAGCAAGTTCTAGAAGCACAAAATGTATCAGAGACAGAAGACACCATGTAACAGTAAGAGTCAGTTCACCAAAATAAAGCAATGAATTGTACATGTATTAAGAAACAGAGCTGAAAAGTATATGATCTAAAAGAAGAAATACACAAATTCCCACATGATGGTGATTAGAGACATCATTATCCTTCATTCAACAAATGAAGACAATTGGCAATACTAATAATATTGAAGAACTCTACAACATGAGATGATACAACGCAGTAAACATTATGAAACATTCTACCCTGTAATATCAGACTACATATTCTTTTTTTTTTCCAGAAGGTCTCTCTTTGTAGTTCAGGCTAGTCCTGAGTTCAGCAATCCTCCTGCCTCTGCCTCCCACGTGCTGGGATTACAGGTGTGAGTCACCACATCTGTCATTGCTGGATGTGGTTACCGGGGATCAAACCTGGGCCCTTGCACTTACAAGGCAGACACCAGAACCACTGAGCTGAATCTCCGGCCCTACACATTCTTTTTCAATGCTCCTGGACTGTAACCCAAAAGACTCAAGGAAAAAAAACATTAAAGGATTGAAACTGTAAAGTGTCTTCTTCAGCCACACAAGAAGCAAGTGAGAGATCAACAGAAGGATAAGTGTGAATAATAAGCACTTCTATATTTCATGGCTAAAGAGGACTAAAAATTTTTTTAATGTATTGAACATAAAAGGAACATTTTACCTGAAGATCTGAATGTGTAGAATATATGTAAAACAAAACTGACAGGGAAATTATAGCACTAAGTATATGTAGTAGAAAAGAAAAACACCTTAAATTGATAACCTGTAAGCTCCCATCTCAAGAACCTAAGCAATAATAAGTCAACCCATAGCAAGCATAAAGAGTAATGCAGAATTACAGGACATTGAAACAGAGAACTATGTCTTAGAAAGATCAATTAAATAACCGTAATCTAAGACTGAAATGAAATAACATGGAACTAATTCTGCAGAGATCAAAGGATAGTAAGTAAATATTATGAATTCTTATCTTAACAGACAGAATAGATCACTTCCTTTGAAAAATAACTACAATTAACCCAACAGACAAACCATCTTAGTAGCTGTGTAAACACAAAAATTAAACTCATTGCTTAAAATGTCTTAAAGAGAAATTTTCAGGGCCGAGTGCTTTCCCTGAGAATTCTACCACCAAGTATGGAAAAATATAAAGCAATTTTGTATAATATCTTTGAAAAGCAGAAGAGAAAGCAATTTTTCAAATAATTTATGAAGGTATTAATACCTTCACTTATACCACAAGTAAAACTGCTACATATTTAAAATAAATCATACTAAAAATAAAAATTAAAAAAGTCAGTGGAAAGTATACTAAAACTACAAGTTGGTATGTATCATAAACATAAGCCCCAAGGACATTTAATTTGGCTCAAGGTTTCCATCCATGTGTGACTAGCTCCAAGGGCAAAACATTGTGCTGTGAAGCATAGCAGGGGAGCAGCACGACAGAAGAAAGGGCAATAGACCATCTATAGTACCCAAATACATGTGAGTCCCCTCTGTGACTCGTCCAAAAGTGCTTTACCTCAGTCAGGTTGACAGCCCATATTCCTTGTCACCTTGACATCAAACACATCGTAAGCCCTATTTAACTTTCAAATTAGCACAATTATAACTCAGTACTTACACTAACTGTGGTACAACTCAACACACAATGATTCTTAATCAAAGTCTCCTGGAGATGCAAGGCAAAGCCTTACTTCAAACAAGTTATAAAATCACAATCTACAATGGCATGCAGTAAATAGTCCAAAAATGAAGAATAGGACAAGAAGGGACTAGCACCAAAGCAAACATTAAATCCTTTAAATCCTATAGCTCTATGTCAAGCAAGGGTGGTGGGTGAGCTGTGACTTCCAGAGAATGTGGGAAGTCCCACTCCTGTCTCTGCCTTTCCTGGTTATGGCCCCCAAAGGCCTCAGACTTGGACTGGATCCACACACAGCCTCGAGCTTTTCTCAACACATTTCCATCATTCTTTATATTTACAGCTTCCTAAGGTCTCCACTGCACTTTTAGCTCCATTGCTCCAACTTCATGCACTTCCCTCTCAGGGTTACGTGGCCTAACCTCTCTGTCTTTTCCCTGAAATCTAGGTGAGCGCCTTCCTGACCTCACAAATCTTCGATTCTGTGTGATGATAAAACCAGCATGACACAGATAATGCCCAGGGCTCCTGTCACAGACCAGTAGACGGATTCCTTTGGACCATGGCTGAAATGGCCTACAACTGCCTGGTCAGTGAAATGAGTCTTGGGGAAAAATGAAAGGTTTACACTTTTTCCACCTTGAGCCTGTAGTTGGGGGGTGGAGTCTTGCCTATTTCTGAGATGTCTTCAGGGCACCTCTTTTGTCCTATATGAATAAGTAAAACCTTGGTTTGTGAGCATAATTCATTTTGGAAATATGTTTGTAATTCAAAACCTTTGTGTATCAAATCAAATTTCCTCATCAGAAATAATGGAAACTCAGAAGATTCATTCCACCATCCCAAAATATTTATATAAAAGTGCTTAGAATACTCCTAATAAAAATATAAAATATAAAAAACCTGCACTTTGAAAGCTTTTGTGGCTAATGAGAGGGAGCCAGTAGAGTTCCTGGTTATCGTGTGGGACAGTTTTCACTGTCACTAATGGAGTCACAGCATCTGTAATCTCAGTGGCATGGGGTTCCCTGCATGCAGCTTTAACAGCGTATCCAATGACACTTGCTTTTGCCTCCTTTGGAGGATTTTGCACACATCTGATACTGCACTGTCTTTAAACAGATTCATTTCTCGTACCACTCCAATCTTGTTTGGATGGTGCTTTTCAACCAAATATGAATTATCTCCCACCTTTTACAGATCTCCCCAATCTCATTTGAAGTGAAGAGTTCCTTTACCTTTCTCTGTTCTCTTTGCAGAAGAAATTTCCTTCATAAACTTTTGCCGTGTGGAGACAGTCACCCATAATCCTGAGGAGAGAGAGAAACCATTGGTTCAGTTGTGATGTGATGTTCATCATCGGGTACTACTCATGACAAGACATTGCTAGATGATCAAGTTAAAATTTTTAACAAATGTTTATCTTAGATCTCCACACTGATCTCCACAGTGGTTGCACCAGCCTACATTCCCACCAACAGTGAAGAGTTCCCTTCTCCGCACAACCCTGCCAGCATTTGTTATGGGTTGATTTCTAGATAGCAGCCATTCTTTCTGGAATGATACGGAATCTCAGCATTGTCTTCATCTGCATCTCTCGAATGACCAGTGAAATGTGTGTTCATTTCAGATGTCCATTTTTGGACGAGGTCTTTAAATGTTGGAACCAGTCTGATTTATTTAAAGTTCTTTATATATTCCATTGCCCTGCTGGATCTATTCCCCAAAGAGTTGAAAGTACAGTACCATAGCAATCTATGTGCTCCCTTGTTTACAGCAGCTCAGTTTGTAATAGCTGAACCTTGGAAATAGCCCAGTGCCCATCAGCTGGTGACTTCAGATGTGACAAACAAAATGGAGTAGGACTCAACCACAAGGGACAACAAGCTAGAGACATTTAGAGCTAAATGGATGCATATCAAGGGTGCACTTTTAAGTAAAATAAATAGGACACACATGTAAATACCAAATGGTTCCTCTCGTTTGAGAAAGTGTAAATGAGGGCCAAAATGTTTAATACATAATGTGAATTAGGGAGAGGAGCTCCAAAGGGAAAGTGAGGGGGGAGGAAAGATGGAAAAGAAGAAAAAATATAACAAGGGTTTTGTAACTAAGGATGAGTAGAGAAGTAGAAGGAAGAGAAGGGGAATGGGGAACAAGAATCAAGATATATTAGGTACAGATACAAACTTCCAATGTTCAATGTGATCATTACTTATATCTAAAATACACCAATAAACTTGATGGAGAAAAACATATTTACTGTGTGGAGTACTTGCAGAACAAGTTGCAATCCAAGGTTTTACTGTACTTAGTTTCTTTTTAATGCCACTAATCTCTTTAGCAGCCCCTTCTATTTTGGGCTTGAATTTACACATGGCTCCTTTCATGGCAAAAGTTACATTTTTCAAATTTTTCTACTCCGCTTTTTGTCCCCAATTCTCACTCTTAATCTGGCTAGAAGCAGCCAGCAGAACCTGTGGCATGTTATGAATGTCGGGGTGCCAGGGTAGTTCCTTTGCCAGATTAATGAGTCCATTAATGTTTATTTCAGTCTCCTGCAAGGTCTCAGGACATGGGCAAAGGAGATAAATTCTTTTTCCATAGTATAGCATGATCTCTAGTCCAGTTCCCAGAATGATTCTCTCTTTACATAACCTCGTGATCCCGACCTTTACTATCGGCGTGCTCTGACCACACTCTCCCATCAAGCTCTGCTTCCAACCCTCTAGGCTCTCTCCAGCCTGACTCTCCAAACTTTTCTACACCAAATCCACCGCTTCCTAAGGCACAGTCACTGCAGCCATTCCATTCCCTTTTGTGTCTGGCTTCCCGTCACTGAGACACAGTGCCCAACAACTGCAACTTAAATAAGTTTCACGTGGCCTATGGCTTCAGAGGATTCAGTCCACAACTAACTACTACCAAGGCAGAAACATCATGTGCAGAAGGGTGTAGTATAATTCATTTATAGTGGCCCAAAATCAGGGCAAGGAAATAATACCGGAGGGAAGAAGCCAGGGATCACATATAGTACACAAAGTCACATCTCAGGGACCTGATCTGAATTATACTTACTGTATGTGACCTGCACTACCCCTGTTATCCAAAATTAGAAAAGGATCCAACAGTAAAAATATAAGACAGTATCTCTGATGAATAGAAATTCTTGACAAAATAGTAGCAAAATGAATTCAACAGTACATAAAAGCAATCACTCTCATCAAAATGATTTCATCACAGGAATGAAAGGATGGTTCAATGTGGAAGGATCAGTACAAGTAATATACATCAAGTCAAGACAGGAAGGATAAAAATTATTTGGTCATCTCAGTAGCTTCAGAAAGAGCATTTGATAAAATTCAACATCCTCATTTCATAAAAAGCTCTGAAAACATTAACTACAGAAGCATCGTGCCCTGACATAGGCTGTAACTTATATAGGACAAAATTACAATAAACATCATCTGAATAAGAGAAAATTAAAAACATTTCCTCACGACAGGTCAAGACAAAAGCATACATTCTATTAGTACTAGGAGCTTTAGCCAGAGCAGGTAGTCAAGAAGAGAAAAGGAAGAGCCAGACAAGTAAGGGAGGAATGAATAAATCTCTGTTTGCAGATGATATGATTCCATATGTAGAAAAAATCCTAAGATTCCACCAAAAGACTATTAGAACTGATAAATTCAGTAAAGTGGTAGGATATAAAATCAATGTACAAGTATCAGTAGCTTTTCAATACACCAATAATGAATTTGCTGAGAAAGCAAGCTTGAGAAGTTTCAATTTTAGTAGCTACAAAAAAAAATAGAATGGCTGGCAATAAATGTAACCAATTAAGTGAAAAATACCAGAAATGAAAATTACTAAACATTAAACTGGACATGAGGGCTCACGCCTGTAATCCCAGCACTCAAGAGGCAGAGGCAAGAGGATTGCTGTGATGTGAGTTGGAGGCTGAGCTCAGGGCCAGCCTGAACTACTAAGTGGGACTCTGTCTTAAAAAAAAAAAAATTACTTCACATTGATGAAAGAAATCTAAGAAGACATATAAAACATTTGAAAGAACCTCCACGTTCATGGATTAGAAGAATCGATATTAGTAAAATGTACATGCTACCCAAAGCAATCTAGAGATTCAGTATAATCCCCATCAAAATACCAAAGCCATTCTTCACAAAGCTAGAAGAATCAATCCTAAAAGACTGAAGAAAAAGAAAAACCATGAATAGCTAAAGCCACCTTGAGCAAAAAAGGAAAAAAGTGAAGACATTACAACAGCTCATTTCAAGACACAGTGTAGGTCATAATAACAGAAACAGTGTGATATCAAGCACGGAAGCCATCGAATGAAATAGAATAGATATCTAGTCTGTTAGAAGAGACCCATGCAGCCTGAGCAACTGACAAACATCCACTAGCAAAAGGACAGCCTTTTTAATAAAATAGTACTAGGAAAACTAGCTATTTACGTACACAAAAATCAACTCAAGATGGACCAAGGGCCCAGATGTATGACCTGAAGCTACATGAAACATATGAGACACATCTCAACAGTTTACAGGCAATGATTTTCTGGATAGGAAACATGTGAAAATTGACAAATGGGATTATATTTTCTCTGAAAACACTTGGCACACAAGGAAGGAATCAACCAAGTGAAGAAACAACATACACAATGCAAGAAAATATTTGGCAACTATTAATCTGTCAGAGGTTTAATATTCAAGATATATAAAGAACTCATAAAACTTAAAAATAAATAATCCAAGTAATAAATGTACAGATGATCAGAACAAACACGTCTCAAATAGCCAAAAAATATAGAAGAAAATGTTCTGTATCATTAGCCATGGTGGAAATGCAAAACAAAACTAAAATGAGGTATCATCTCACTTTCTTTAAAACATTACTCTTACAATTTAAAACCCTAGGCAAGATCTAATAAGGACATTAAGTAATGGTGCTGGTAGAAATGTAAATTAGTACAACCAGTGTGGAGAACAGTATGGATATGTCTCAAAAACCCAAGAACAGATCTATTATATCATTCAAGTACCCCGTTTCTGGGTAAATATGCAAAGGAAACCCAAGTGGCATGCAAAAAGAACTACCTACAGATAACCACGGAGTTGGGCTTTAGAGTAGGATGAAGAACTGCCCACACCGGTGACAGTCTGGCTGCAGCAGGCCCATGTTTATCGTGGACTATTCACCATAGCAACAAGTGGGATCAGCTTAAGTCCCCATCAACATATCAATGAAGATTATGTGTTATACAAACAAAATGGAGTATTTCTCAGCCACATAAAAGACTGAAATCCTATCATTCACAACAAAATGGATGGAATTGGAGGACATCATGGTAAGGGAAATAAACTAGACCTAGAAAGACAAGTGAAACTTGCCCTGCGCCTTGGATTTCCCACTATAGCTCACCTTCCTGTTACCAGTGAGCTCTATTCTACTCTGCAAGGCATCTCATGAACATGCACATATAGCTATTTCATTCGCTACAATCTTCGGTCTCCTATTCTTAGATCTCAGGTTAGCCATGTCAGCTTTGCACTCTGCTCTTCAGAAATAATTTCTGGTGGATTCTGCTCAAGCTTACGGCTATCTGGGCAAAGAATTCTGAGGTTCCAGGATGGGGAGGATGGTTTGAAGACTGTATGGTCTCTATATGAAAAGGTCTTTCTGGCCAAGAGTCCTCCTGGTGGAACAGAGCCCAGCTAGAGATCTGAGACAAGCACCAGGAGAGAGATGCCAGATTAACAGGTAATAGTCCACAAACGTGCACACTTTTGTTGTCACTAATTGTTCAACCATTAAAGAGCAGTTGGTTTTATCTCCATCTACCCACCACAGAGGGTCACAGTGGAGCACTAGGAACAGTCCCACTTTCTCAGCCTGTTAGACCATCATGGAGAAAGGGAGGAGGAGCAAAGAGTGGCTCTGTGTTCTGTTACATGAGAGGGTGCACAGTCCTGCTGAGGTGGCCAGTCACCAGTGTGTCTGGTCTTTACACTCCATCTCTGTTGCAGGAGCAACATGATTTAGTTCACTACAACTAATTTCGGCCTTTTAAGTTTTGTTACCATAAGATGTGCATTCATTCCTGGCATTTCATTTCGCTCTGATAGAACAGGTTGCATGCAAGAGTAACTTGCTAATTTCTAGTTTTTGCTCCAGTAGTAAGAACAACTTCACATGTTCACTGAGTGAGTACATGGGATAGAGTACTTTTTAATGCATTGGGTGTGGTGTTACATTTCTGGGAACAGAATAGTGTACAAGACAGATGCGATTCTGTCCTCCTTAAAGTTACAATCCCATAGCGAAAATGGGAGAGATTATAAATAATCATCAGTCTTAATAGCTGTAAAAGAAAAAGCACAGAAGACTGAAATGCACACTGGACTGTGGCAGGAGATTATTTCAGGTCATTGCTCAAATACAGATCACTTTTTCAAAGATTCCTTTTCTGACAATTCTGTTTAAAAGAGCAATCATTCTACTCCAGCACACTTCATCTTCTAGTGACCCTGCCTATAATAAGCATCATCAGGTTTCTTTTCTCTGTATTCACATGTAGGCTGTATGATACTAGGCCATCACCTCTGTATTATCATGAGTTTTATCCCCTTGTCTAGGACTCAAATAGTGTCTGGTACAGAACAGGTACTCAAAAAAACTGATTGACTCAACAGGGTAGTTAGGAAAAGACTTCCTAAGTAGTTCAACTGTAATCAGAGTCCTACACCTGCAGCCAGGCAGGGAAGTGGCTGAGCAAAAGAAACAGAGGCAAAGATCCTGAGGCTGAAAGCTCATATCCTAGCGTTATCTGGGGGTCAGCGGCTGGAGAGGAGACGGGAGGCATGGACGGGAAGACTGTGCAAGGCCTTATCCGTGGAGGTAAAGACTGAGTCACTGTAAATACACTGAGAAGAGGCATAGGCAGACCTCAGTTTAAACATGAGAACTCTAGCTTCTGTGTGCAAAGCACTCACTGGAGAATGAAAAGAGAATAACCACAAAGGCCCGTGATGAGACTTGCAGTCATAATGATATCAGCCATAATTTTCAAATGCTTTTATCAGGTCCTGGTCTAAGCATTTTAAACTGTCATTATTTAAAATTTTGATTGTTAACATTCTTTCAATATATTTCTGATTATTTATCTTATTCTTTTATATATCATAAGTTATCTCACATATTATTAGAGATAGTAGTTTTTCATTATTTTAATAATTAGTATCTAAGTAGGTTGGCATTTAGCGGAACTCTAAAGTGAACATTATAATTCCAAACTATTCTTAATCCTATAAAAAGAAAAAAGTTCCTATGGATAGAGGAATTTGGCAAATGTTTACATTTTTAAAAGTGTATTGCAGTGAGAGATATCAGTACTCCCTCTTTCTTCAAATACTCTGATACTATCAATTTTGGCACTTTTGAAGTAGGTCTGCAGGTACCTTCATGTCTTATTACATACGATCAAATGTAGGGTGAATGGGGCCGGGGATTTAGCTCAGTGGTTCGGACCCTTGCCTTGCAAGTGCAAGGCCCGGGTTTGATCCCCAGTAACCACTGGGGCATGGAGACTCACACCCACCACCCATCAGAACCTCATAGCACAGTGCCAGGTGTGGTGGCTTAAACCTGTAATCCCAGCACTTGGGAGTCAGAGGCAGGAGGACTGCTGTGAGTTCAAGGCTGAGCTCAGGGCCAGCCTGAAATACAAAACTAAGACCCTGTCCTCCCCCCCCCAAAAAAAAAGGTGAATGATGCTGCTGAGTATCTTCAAAAGAAAAAATACGCTCATCAAAATATTGCCAATGTCAATCTGGGATCAGTGGAGCTGCATCTGCCTGGCAGGCACAGGTCCTTAGTTTGATCCCTGGTACCACAAATATTTATTTCCAATGTGTCCTCACCTACTTTATTCACCATATCTCCTGTCAGGCAACTCCACTCCTCCCCAAAGTCAAATGTGATTGGCAGAGTGTGTTTGCAGTCAGAGAATATTTTAGGGATATTTATGTCAACGTTGCTTTCACCAAAGTAAAAGTTTTAGAATACAAACACCACCAAATATTTTTATCACACTTCCTATTTAAGTGTTAGAATTGATTCTTAAATATTTGAAAGCGATGTTTGGAGGAATATAGTGCTGTAGCGATGTGTAGGATCTTCTGCTTAGGGAATATTCTGAAGATGAATTCAGTTTAGGACCTGGACAGTGGAATCAGCTTGAGATGAGGAAACCTAGACTATCATGACTGCAGTACAAAATATTCAAGGAAAACGAATGCCAAAAAAAATGTTTTAAAACCATATAAAATATATAATGGAAAAAACTGGACCTCTGAAGATGACAGAACCAGGAGACAGAGGGATTAATGACATCATCAAGGTTGGGGGAAGGGTGCAGTGAACACTGTTAATACCCCACACGGGTCTGCTTCTTAGCGCCCCCTCCCAAGTCTCTCTCCCAACCACTTTGATAGTGGTATCCATTTGCTAAGCTTTACCCTTACACTCTTGTCTGGAGTAATGCCCTCAAGCAATGGGGTTGTCCTGAACTTGGGTTGGAGCTGTCCCCCTCCCAAATGCCAGGGACCTTTCCCAGCTCCCTCCAGGCAGCTGGCAGCTAGTGACTGGCTGCTAGGCTTTTGAGGTGCCTGGGGTGAGCCACCTCGGGGAGGCCCCCTGCCCTTTAGCTCCCTATGGGCCCAGTTAGAGTCTGGACTTCAACTGAAACTGCAACTCTGCTGAGCTGCTCCCTCCGTTTCCCTCACTTCCTTCCCCATCTCTCCTGAGAGTACTTCCTCCACAAATCACCTGCGTGAGGACCCCTGTCTCAGTCTCCGCTTCTATGGAAACAGACCTAAGACAGAGGAGTAGGGAACTGCTGGAGCACATGACAGAGGGGGAAAGAGTGTGTTTGGACTTGTTTGATAGGTATTATCCATCTTTTCCCAGTGTCGTCTGAGTTCTCCTGAGCACCCTCCTGCAGGAAGCGCACATCATAGCTAGAGGAAAAATCTGCAAGGCACCGAGGCGGGTGCGCATGCAGCACCCTTGACCTTCAGTGGACTTTCTCGTGCTGGTTGGTTTTTTAACCACAAAGGCAAATGCCTGTTAAACTTCCTAAGTACGTTTTATTGGATGACCTGCATTTTAAAATCTAAATAATTTTCTAACAGGGAATGGAGAGCCCGTGAGCACCTAGGGATCCGCAAAATATCCCAAACAATTTTTCAAGTGTTTTACTTTTGGCAAAACTCAATTTAACTCATTTTGCAAGTGTTCTTCCCTTCAGTTTTTAAACCCTTGGGCATCTCAAAGGAAATTTAATCCATATGTTTCTTATTCATTTACATTTTAAGTCATAAAAATGTTATTTTTATAAGAGCTGTTTGATATCCAAGAAACTTTCTGAGCCTTTTTAAAAATCTCTTTAAAGTCTTGGTTGGAGCCAGGGCGCAGACATGGAGTGTAATGCACCACCCAAAAATGGAATCCAGACAGACTCAACCAGAGACCAACCTCGGAACAATGCCTGCCACAGGCAGCCAAAACAAATCATGGCAAAGAGATGATCAAGAAGGTGGGTCTGGAAGACACAGAGTCCTTGTGAGACGTGCAAGATGACAGTAGTTAATGACAGCAAGGACTGAAGGGGAATCTCTCACATGCCCCTGATGGATTTGACCTATAAGGACTAGACCATCGACGTTTCAGCAAACTCATTCCTGGCAGCTTTCAGCAGACCTGCAGGTATCTGCAGGACCAAGCTCCCGATCATCACCCAACATGCCATATAAAGAAAATTGTGGGGCCGGAGATTTAGCTCAGTGGTTCCAGCACCTGTCTTACAAGCTCAAGGGCCCAGGTTCAATCTCCGATAACCACATAAAATACTGGGCGTGGAGACACACCTAGCAACAATCAGTACCACATACCACAGTGCTGAGCATGGTGGCTCACACCTGTAATCCCAGCACTCGGGAGGCAGAGGCAGGAGGATTGCTGTGATGTGAGTTGGAGGCTGAGCTCAGGGCCAGCCTGAACTACAAAATGAGACACTGTCTCAAAAAATTTTTAAAAAATAAACAAAATTGTGCTTTTTGTCAGAATTATAACACCTCCGGGCTTTAAGTAATCTATTGCATATCCTTACTACAGAACTGTAGGTAGGACTCAAAATGGTCATGTTACTGTATGCTTAATGATATAAAAATGCTCACAATATATTGCTAAATTATGATGACAGACCTGTACAAGGCCTGTGGGACATTTTTTGTTAAGAAACGAGGAATATCAAATGAATGTTTATATATACAGAGTTCACCAAAAATGTATACATCGGGAAAGGAAAAACACGTATTGGTATTTTAATACTAAATCTATTGAGACATCATGAATATAAAAGTTACCTCGGACCTCAACAGTTAGAAGAGGTGCTCAAAGTGGTGCCCATCAGCTTCGAGATATTTATTAGTACAGGGAACTGCTGATGGGAATATCCATTTTGGGCAGACTCTGTGTATCTTCCAACATTTCACTGTATTTCTGGGATGTAGTGTTGGGTATTCTTAGTTTGCTTGCTTGATTATATTTTCAAACTTTTCAGCAATATGCAACAAGTAACTAATAAAATGTTTTCTGCACTTTAAAAATCATACAGAAAATATTGTTATACTATTGCAAAGAAGCAATGCCCGTCTTGTTTCTCCTGCTGGTGAACAATACAGTGTGGGGTCCAAGCCGGAGGGGTGCTGACGCGAGCACCAGATGACCAAATCGTCTGAGAGCTGATGGAATGCAAGCTCATCTGGAGAGGCTGAATCTGTGGCGACTGTACTTTCTGAACCCCAGATTGGTCACACGATTTAACACGGGGGGGGGGGCAGCAAGATCAGTTATTTTAAATCCAAACGGTTCTCCCAAGTCTAGGACCTAAGGCTGTTCTGGCTATGGGCTCACTGCTTCAGGAGGGAAGGCGAAGTCTACCGCAGTCTGGGGCACGCTTTCTGCGGCGAAAGCCTAAGAGCTGCTGATGTATCCAACTGCAGCTGCTGATACTGACTGCCCACTGAACAAGAGCAGCGCTTGATTCTCCCGTGCGTAAATGGAGACAGCGTTTTAAATCCAAAGGACTATTACTTTCACATGCTGGCACGTAGACACTTTCTGTGTCAAGAGCCCCCTACACAAAATGTGCATGACTGCCAGTATTAATTATCTCCACAGTTCTCCTGAAACCTGCAAAACAAATGCTTCCCCTGGAGAGTGACTCTCCCTGTATCCTCTCTTCTTTTCTGCCATCCCACCATCTCAGGGTAGAGGCCCGAAACATGTTCCTTCCTATTCATACAGTCTCATTAGATCCTCTTTGATCACAGAGGTGGAAGAAAGCAAAACAGAAACATCCTTTTCTGAGACTCCATTAGTAGATGCAAGATGAATAATATTTAATGCTCTTTTTAAAGAGAAAAAAATGATTCCACAGAATTAGAATAAAAATGAATATGATACATCGAGAATTCAGTTAATCATATAAAATTAAGTTATTTCAAAACCCAGGAAAGGTTCTCATTTGACGTTCTGTGATGGCTCTATTTAAATACATCGCACTCTCACCTACTGAAATAACTGAATTCATTCTAAATAAGCATTAACTATTCAGCTGAAAACTGATGAAAAATTAAACAAATCAGCTGTCCTGGATCAAATTGTCCTGTTGAATACTTTCCGCTCAATTCACAACACTGAGCCCTCAATTCCAGATACTATGGGACAGATCCTGAATGCTGGCAAATTTCTCTCCCAAGGAAATCAGTGTAAAATTTTCAAGGGCCTCATTATGTGTAGATGTCGTACAGAGAAAATGTCCATTCCAAATCATACCTACGTAAACATACTCAGAGCAAAGTCCATCTCAGAGCAAAGCAATGCAAAGTTTGAGCCACTGATCTGAGAAAAGATAGAATTGAATTTATGTGGGGGGAGAGGACATCATAAAGGCAAGAAGGGGAGTTAATGTGCTCTTGTGTAATAATTATCTTGTACTGTTCTATTTCTGTGATCATGCCAACAATACTGAATTCAAATGTCATCCAAAAAATGGCACCCAACATTGGATGGAATGTAAAATATTGGCACACAGTGTAGGTGCTTAATAATTGTCTAATCACATTTCTAAGTAACTTGAGAGCTCACTGCAGCACAGCAATGAAGTTAGACACTGAGATCACCACACTGAGAGACAAGGTCCTTTCCCTCACAGAAGTAACACTTGCAGTTGGACAAAGACTATGAAGAAAGGATGATCATTGAAGCGGAGACCCAATACAGTATCAGTCGACGAAAGATGGTTTTCTGAGCAAAATTATATCTTGAGCTTTAAATAATTATTAAGACTTAGTCAAACGAAAGATCAGCTGAAAAGAGATAAATAAAATCACCCCATAGTTTTCAGTACAAGAGCATGATGTTACTACCAGTGCAGAGTTTGTGGGCTTAGAGACTTCTAAAAACATAAATGCTTTTATATTTTAAAATCATCAAATAAAATATATTTTGGTTAAAGTATCATTGTCTAATTCCAAGAAAAATCTTTTTTCATCAGAAATCCAACTTACTTTCTACTCTTCTGCTACTGAGTCATCTAAACTCAGATTTTTTTAGAAAACAAATAGAAATAAGTATGAGAACACTATGTTGTATTAAGATAGATTATTA
The DNA here is from genome assembly GCA_004026965.1 of Petromus typicus. Taxonomy (NCBI): domain Eukaryota; kingdom Metazoa; phylum Chordata; class Mammalia; order Rodentia; family Petromuridae; genus Petromus; species Petromus typicus. Next base: position 388 of record PVIR01029454.1, on the reverse strand, counting down.
TGTATTTTTAAAAACAGATTCAAGTCCCAGATTCCTCATATAATAGCTGTGTGGTTGACTGTATTAACTTTTGCTGAGATTTGGTTTTCTTATCTTGTTTAATAATGGACAGATTCCTTTTGTGTGGAATAAAACTGTTGGGAGAATTTAAACAATATATATATATAATTTTGACTCTTCTTGTATAATTCTTTTCCTGGAAGTTGAGGTCTGAGCAAGGGGACAGAGCCTCAGCTCACCACACTGGATGTACTGCTTGCATTTCAGCAGCACCGATACTCGCCTGGTCACTCTCATGTAGGTTAGCCAGTCCTCACTGGTCACGTTCCTTTTCTTTAGTTGCAGAAAAAGTCGTATTTAGTTATGGATTTTTGAACACCAGTAAAGA
>PVIR01029453.1:0-21112 GCA_004026965.1 Petromus typicus | reverse complement strand
TTAATTAATTAATTAATTTTTTTAGATTTTTTTGAGACAGGGTCTCGCTTTATAGTTCAGGCTAGCCCTGAGATCAGCCTCAAACTCACATTACAGCAATCCACCTGCCTGTGCCTTCCAGGTCCTGAGATTACAGGCAGGAGCCACCATGCCTGGCACTGTGATTTGTGGTACTGGTTGCTGCTGGGCGTGAGTCTCCATGTGCAGTATTGTATGTGGTTACTGGGGATTGAACCTGGGTCCTTGCGCTTGCAAAACAGGCGTTGGAACCACTGAGCTAAATCCCCAGCCCCAGAAGAAGCTTTTTAATAGGATGAGGTCCCATTTGTTGATCCCTTCTGGTAGTTCTCATGCTATCGAAGTTTTGTTCATAAAGTCTTTCCCTCAGCCAATGTCTCCAAGAGTTCCACCTAACCTGTTTTCCAGCAGGTTTAGTGTTTCTGTTTTAATATTTGATTCTCTAATCCACTTTGATTTTAGCTTGGTACACGGTGAAAGAGATATGGCTAGCTTTAGGCTTTGACAGGTTAAAGTCCAGTTTTACCAGCTCCATTTGTTAAAGAGGCAATCTTTCCTCCATTAGGGATATTTCGCTCCTTTGTGAAAGATGAGATGACTCAGTGTATCTGGAGTTGTTTCTTTATCTTCCAATGTATTCCACTGATCCTCAGGTTTGTTATTTTGCCAGTACCATACCATTTTTATCACAGTGGCTTTGTAGTACAGTGTCATGTTGGGGATAGTGCTATCCCCCTCCATGTCCGTGTAGCCTAGAATTACTTTCACTGTTCTAGGTCTTTTGTGGTTTCAGATGAATTTTTGGACTATTTTCTCTAAATCTGTGAAATATGTTGTTGGGATTTCAAATGGGATTGCATTGAATCTACACAGAAGTTGTGAGACTATAGCCATTTTGATGATATTAGTTCTTCTTATCCAAGAACAAGAAATATCTTTCCCCTTTCGGTTAACTTCTTCTATCTCCTTTTTCAGAGTGCTTTAGTTTTCAGAGTAGAGGTCTTTCATTTCCTTTATTAGCTTGATTCCTAGATATTTCATTTCCGAATTAGCTGTGTTTCTTCTATGCAGCATATTGTAGGATCTTGCTTATTTATTTATTTATTTTTCATGAGACAGGTTCTCTCTTTGTAATTCAGCTGGCCTTTAAGTCATTATGTAGCCCAAGCTAGTCTTGAACTCACAGCAATCTTTCTGCCTCTGCCTCTCAAGTGTTGGGATTATAGGTATGGACTACCATGCCTGGCATTGTGGTATGTGGCATTGTGGTATGTGGTTACTGGGGATTGATCTCAGGATCTTGCGCTTGCTAGGCAGATGCTGGATCCACTGAGCTATATTCCCAGGCCAAGATTTTACTTCTTAATCTGTTGTGCTAGTGTATGTCTTTTAATTGGCACATTGAGGCAATTGACATTAATGGTTATGATTGTTATGAATTTTTTTTTTTTTTAGAGAGGGGCTCGCTTTGTGGTTCAGGCTGGCCCTGAGCTCAGCCTCCAACTCACATCACAGCAATCCTCCTGCCTCTGCCTCCCGAGTGCTAGGATTACAGGCGTGAGCCACCATGCCTGGCACTGTGGTATGTGGTACTGATTGCTGTTGGGCGTGAGTCTTCATGCCCAGTATGGTATGTGGTTACTGGGGAATAGAACCCAGGTCCCTGGACTTGCAAGACAGGCACCGAAACCACTGAGCTAAATCCCCGGCCATGATTGTTATGAATTGATCTAGCCCTGTCATGATTTCCTGCTTTTGGCTCTTTTTTTCTTTGTTTTTGCCTCTTCCCATTCAGTTTCTTGCCTTACCTACTGAGTTCACTGTGTTGGGTCTCATAGGTTTGTGACATTCATTGGTTTTTTTCAAAATATTCTTAACAACTTTTTGAAGTGCAGATTTGTGCAGTTTTTGAGGTATTCTTTGTCATGGAAGTGTCTTATTTCCTCGTTGATTTTGAGAGATAGTTTTGCAGGATACATCATTCTAGGTTGAAGGTTGTTTTCCTCCAAGCCTTGAAACACTTCACTCCAGGCTCTCTTTGCCTTGAGAGTTTGTGGTGAAAAGTCTGCTATGATCCAGATGGCCTTCCCTTTGCATGTGATTTTTTTTTTCTTTTCTTTAATTGCTTTCAATATTTTTCTCTTCTGTTGGGTATCTGGAACCTTGATAATTACGTGCCTACATGTAGATTTTTATTTTTATATCACAGCCATTTGAAGTCCTATATGTGTTGCTTGTCTGTATGTCAAATTCTTTTCCTGTGAAATTTTCCACCATTATATCTGTGAACAGTTTTTTTGTTTTGTTTTGTTTTGTTTTTTGCTTTTATATTGTTTTCACTGTCTCCTGCTTCCTCAGGGACTCTAATCAGTCTTATATTCTTCTTCTTTGAATCGTCTGGGAGCTGTTGGATTGATTTTTCATGGTCCCTTGCTGTTTTCCATAAATTATTCCTTGCCTGTTCATTTGGCTGTAAGCCTTTCTTCTAGGTCTGAAATTCAGTCCTCACATTTCTTTGTCCTATTTTGCAAACTTTCATTGGAGTTTTGGATCATCTGGAACTCTGAAACTGATCAATAGGTTCCATTGCTTTTGTAATCTGAGATTCTAGCATGTGTTTGATCTCTTCTTTAGTGTTATTAATCATATCTTTCACTATGGACAGTATCTCTGTTTTCATCTCGAATATCAGTTCTGATTTCCATTTTACTAGATCTTCTTTTGTTACCATCTCAGAGTACTGGTGATTGAGCTTCAGTTTGCTGTATTTCCCTTTTCCCTGGATTCCCCTGTGGTGATGACCTTTGTATCTGAGTTTTTGAAATTTTTTTCATTTTTATTACTTTGTTGTTGCTAATGTTATTGGTTTAATTCCTTGCCTGATGTCTTGAGAGATATGGCTCAGAGACTGTAAGACCAGGCCTTGGCAGTAGAAAATTGCTTTAGTCAAAGAAGATGCCCCTTTCTCAAAGTGGGAAAGCTTACACATTTGTTGCTATAATTTGGGGAGCCTGGTGAAAGGGTAAAAAAGAAAACCTACATTCCAGAGGTCTAAATATTTATAAATTTCAGGTCAATCTATTAAATAAAATATGTTCCATTTTTCTACTTTGACATTTATAAGTACAAAATGACTGGAAAGACTAGATTCAAATTTACAGTTCTTGAACTCAGATTGCACATGACTTGAAGCCTGCTATCTTTCTCTTCCCAGCCCCAGCTTCATCCTATCCAAAATGATGTATGCAAATACATCTGGACCTATTCCTATACAACTTGTACATACACACGTACACACTCAGCCCATTTGGGATAGTCCAAGTTATATTCACAATTTCCCCTTCTCCTTTTTCTCTCCTTTCAACAAACAGAAATGAATTCATAACTATTCAGAGAGGAATTTCTTAATTCTGTCCTGGGTGCCTGAGCTAGAAGGGGCTTTGTTTGTTTGTTTGTTTGTTTGTTTTTGAGACAGGGTCTTGCTTTGTAGTTCAGGCTGGTCCTGAACTCAGCCTTGAACTCAGCAATCCTCTTGCCTCTGCCTCCTGAATACTGGGATTACAGGCACGAGTCACCATGCCCTGCATTGTGGTTTGTGGTACTGTTTGCCGGTGGGTGTGAGTCTCAACACCTGGCACTGCTGTATGCGGTTACCAAGGAATAAATCTAGGCTGTTACAATTGCAAGGCAGATGCTAGAACCACTGAGCTAAATCCCCAGGAAGCGGCTTTGTTTTTGTTTTCTTTTTTGGTGATAGTAGAGATTGAACCTAGGGTGTTGTGAATGCTTGGCATGTAACTACCACTAAGCTACATTCTTAGTGTTAGAATGGACTTTTTTGTGTGGAAATTCCATGGCCTGAGGAGCCCAAGAGGATGTGCTCTAAAGCTTTCCTACTACTTAACATATGGTCCATGGGCCAGTAGCATAAGCATCAGTAAGGCTTGCCAAAATGCAAAATCTCAGACTCATCCCAGATCAATCAAGTAAGAATTGGTAATTTGACAAGATCCCAAGTTAATTACCATGGCTTTGAAGTCCAGATAAACTAATAAAGCAAGGGTCTTGTAGCAGAGAACCCTCTTCTTCAGCCTGAGGTCAGAACTGCATCCTGAGGTGTAAAGAGGGACAGGAAGAATGCACACTGGACTTGGGGGTCACTCCCTTCTCTCTTTGTGTTGAGTCAGGGTCTTGCTTTGTAGTTCATGCTGGACTTGAGCTCACTATTTCACCCAGGCGAGCCTCAAACTCACAGCAATCCTCCTACCTCTGCTTCCCCAGTGCTGGGATTGCAAGCGTGAGTCACCACGCCCAGCACTGTGTTATATGGTACTGATTGGTGGTGGGCATAAGTCACCACACCAGGCATTGTTATATGTGGTTACTGGGGATTGAAGTAGCGATCTTGCGCTTACAGGCGGGCAACAGAACCAATGAGCTAAATCCTCAGCCTCTTCTCTTGAGTGTCCGTGAGTAAAATCCATCTTTAAGGTATAGACTGGGCAAGCCCATTATTTTAAACAAGAAAATGAGATTGATCTTTACCATTCATTTTGGTATAGGATAGACTGGTGAAGACCTGTCTGAGGTGGCAACATAGTTTTCAGGCCTCATACAAAATGAGTATGTAGGGTCAGGCATTTAGCTCAGTGGTTCTAGTGCCTGCCTCACAAGTGCAAGCTCATGAGTTTGATCCCTGGTACCAAAAAACAAAAACAAAAACAAAAACAAAAGAATATCTGGAGTTTCTTGTTTAAAACACAGGAAAAACATAGCATTAAAGCTACTACATAAAGATTTCTCCATACTTCTGTGGTATTTTCCTAGGGTTGCCATGATGTTTTCTGTATGCTACTTAATGTCATCTCTGAGTGAAGGAAAATCAGTGGTTTTAATTTCATTTCTACATTGTACAATGGTGGCTTTAAATGGAAATGGAACATTTAAAACATATAAAGAATCACGAAAATTACATAATTTATATTCTGTAGCTAATACATGTATTTTATCACCTTACAACATTGGAAACTGCAGAAAACCAACTCAACTATTCTGTTTCATTTCTTGATAGGTGTACGTCCTATCAATATACCCCATCTTTGGCATAATTATAAATAAGGAAGGATTTAATAGAAAGTATGGGTTGCTTCATCTAGTTGTTGGCTAATACAGGGAAATAACATGAACAAAAAGGCAATCATAGTGCCCTGTAGTCATGGATGTTTCTTAGAATTCCATTTTCCTCTTCCTGCCTTCAAAGTGAGTTCTAGTTTCTCATTGGTAAGTCTGGCCTTTCTGTATAGAATTAGACTGAGCATATTTACATTGGGCTCATGCTGTGCTCACTGAATGTCCATACATAGTGGGTCCACTGGAATTCTATGTTCAAGAGTCATTGTGGCTAATTTACTTACATGAGAAGCAGAAAGTGGCAGACACATTGCATCTATTGTATAGTCTAGTCTATTGTCTCATTGGACTAACTTGCACAATACAAGTTTAAAGATACAACTATTAAGCATTTCAAAATGGCAATAACAGAACTCAACACTAGGCCCAGGGATGCCACATATATAGCTCAATGGCTCCCCAGTGCCCGTCTCCAAGGGCAAGGTCCTAAGTTCAGTTCAACAAAATCTAAGCCCAGGGTCTTTTTAGTGTAGGACACAGTGAATATGTAGGTCATCCACCCAGGAATCTGGCCCTGAGTACAACACAGGAAGAAAAAGGGCGGTGTAATAACTGAGGTAAAAAGGATGACAGTGATGAAAGGTAAATGGTTTCAAGAAAGATATAGATTGATGAATTAATAGCATACATATATTTTTTGATCCAAAGTGGGTAAAGGAAAGAGGCATTGAGTAGGAGTCCAAGACATGACTTTAACAAAAGGAAGAGTGGAAATGTCATCTGATTTTGGGAACACTGAATGGAAATGGAGAGAGAAATAAAAAATATTGTCCTTGAGATATATGTATCACATGGATAGTAATATTCATAATAATAGGATATTTAAATCTTAATCATTTGGGGGCCAGAGATTTAGCTCAGTGGTTCCAGCGCCTGTTTTGCAAGTGCAAGGGATTTTATAATGACAATTATAAAATTGTTACTGGGTTCAATCCCCAGTAACCACATACAATACTGGGCATGGAGACTCAGCCAGCAGCAATCAGTACCACATACCAGAGTGCCGGGCATGGTGGCTCACGCCTATAATCCCAGCACTTGGGAGGCAGAGGCAGGAGGATTGCTGTGATGTGAGTTTGAGGCTGAGCTCAGGGTTAGCCTGAACTACAAAGTGAGACCCTGTCTCAAAAAAACCTAAAAAAAAAAATCTTAATCATTGGAAAGATATGAACTAAAAATTTTAATTTGTAAATCATTCAAATTTCTATGACTAAACCCATAGAAACAAAAGAAGTTGCTTGAGAAAAAAGAGTAAAAACTGAAAAGAATCAGTACAGAATCCAAAGTACAACCAATATTTATGTAGAATATGTATCTTCAGAAGAATCTAAGAGGGCTGGACATAGTACACCCCTGTAATCTTAGCACTTGGGAGACTGATGCAGGAGAATTGCAAGTTCAAGGCTTGCCTGGGTACATAGCAAGACCTCATCTCAAAACAGAAAATATTGACAAAATATAGGAAAGGATGTTGTTATACACAGCAAAGGAAGACGACATTTGGAGAATGAAGAAATGACAAATATGGCCCAGTGTGACTGAGAAGTCAAGCGTGGATACTGAAAGTTCTGTTGGATTTGAGGACAGGAGGTCATCTGTTGCTCTTAGCAAGAGCAAGTTTAGTGGAGAGGTAGAGGCAAACACAAAGATGCAGTGGGCTACAACAGGTCAGCACACGAAGACAAGTGTTAGACAACATTGTCAGGAAATGTAGCTGTAAAAGAAGAACAAAGGATGGGCTGAGTTGTAGCTCAGTGGTTCTGGCATCTGCCTGGCAAGCACAAGGTCCCAAGTTCAATCCTCAGTGCTACTATACCACAGTGCTGGGTTTGGTGGCTCATACTTGTAATCCCTGCACTCAGAGAGGCAGAAGCAGGAGGATTGTTGTGAATTCCAGGATAACTTGGGCTACATAGAGTTCAGGGCCAACCTGAACTACAAAGCAAGATCCTGTCTCAAAAAACTAAAAAAAAACTAAACAACAAAAAAGAAGGGATAACCTGTGAGCTACAAGGGAACCCAAAGCTAAGGGATTTGTCTTTGTTTTAAAGACAAGATCTTGCTATGTAGCCCAAGCTAACTTAGAAATCTTAGTGATCCACTTGCCTCAGTATTGGGATTGCAGGCTGCACCACCAAGTCCGGCTAATTAGAGATTTTTAATTTTTGTGTTAGGAGATATGTGACACTTAAAGTTGAGATAAGCCAGACAACAGGGACAAGTTGAACATAGAAGAGAAAGAATGGATTATCTACAAAATGTCAAGGTCTTTAGAAGTGCAAGTAAACACCACAAACAGGAGATATTTGTTTTGTTTAGTTTTTTGGATCGTTGTTGTTTTGAAACAGAGTCTTGCCATGTAGCCCAATTGGCCTCGACCTTGTGATGATCTTCCTGCTTCAGTCCCCAAAGCGCTGAAGGTATGCCCAGCTCTTTGTTTACTGTTTTGTGTCTAGCAGAGTGCATTAGTTTCTTGTGGCTCCTATAACAAAGTACAAAACCTGAATGGCTTAAAACAATAGCAGTTTATTATCTCATGCCCCTAGAAGCTACAAGTTTGACATCAGGGTTGGCAGAGCCAGACTTTCTCTGAAACCTTCCTTACCTCTTCCCAGCTTCTGGTGGTATTTGGGAATCTTAGCATTTCTTCATAGCAGTTGCATAACTAGTCTTTTACTTCACTGTCCGTGACATTCTCCTTATGTTTGCCTTTGCATGGCCATCTGTTGATAAGGACAGAAGTCCTACTGGTCAGAGACTTTCACTGCTCCAGTGTGGCCTTATTTTAACTAATTACATTGCAACAATTCTATCCCAAATGAGGACGCAGCCTGTAGTATTGAGTGTTAAAAAGCAGTATATCTTTCTTGAAGGCAACGTGAGCCAACCATAAAGAACATGGTGAATCACAGGCTACTGCGCACTACAAAACTGCACACTGGAGCTCCGGGCTAATACTTGCTAAATGAGTGAAGAAGGTGATTAAGCACTGGAGAAAGAATTTGTCTTTCACCAGAGGAGAAGCACCGTTCCAGTGTAGGAAAAGAGATGAACAACAGTGTATATGTATAAAGGCTGGTAAAAAGAAGCTGTGTCATCCAAAGACTTCAAATTCCCCACAAAGAGAAGGTGGACCATTGCTTGAAGTTATGTGAGAGCTGAGACGGAGTGGGAGGAGTTAAGGAAGAAAGAAAGGAGAAAATTAGTCTGAGATGGGAAAAACCACCCTGGCTGCCTTGTAGCACTGAGGGATGAGTGATGTTGGAGAGGATGAGTTGCTGGTGACATTAGTCAGCTCTACTGTGCACTTCTGCAGCAAGGCTCTGAGACACCCATGATGCTGGCAATGGTAAGTGCTTGGACTGATCCATAACTAGTATTATGCCAGGCAGCTGAGGAGGAAAGACATCAGGATGAGGAAGTTGGGGAAATGACATGAGATGGCCACTGATAAATCTTTGGATTAGGATAGATAAGAAGGAAGTTAAAGGTAAATGAGGCCTAAACCGGTGTGGTTAAAAAAAGAAAAAAAGTCTGGCCCTGGTAGTATAGTACATGATGAAGGAAGTTCCAGCTGCCCAAGAAACTAAGGGAAGAGGATTGCTTGAGGCCAGGAGTTCGGGACTAGCTTGGACAACAGAATGAGATACCCATCTCATAAATAAATAATGGAAAAATGCAAATAGAAAACTGCATAGGAGAGTTTTGTTTTTTTTCACACAGGGTCTTACTTTGCATTTCAAATTGGTCCTGAACTCAGCCTTGAACTCAGCAATCCTCCTGTCTCTGCCTCCTGAGTACTAGGATTATAAGCCTAAGGCACCAGGCCTGGCACTGTCGTATGTGGGACTGATTGCTGGTGGGTGTGAGTCACCATGCCTGGCATTGTTGTTTGTAGTTACCAGGGATTGAACCCAGGCTCTTGCACTTGCAAGGCAGGCACCAGAACCACTGAGCTAAATCCCTGGCCCAGGGGACAAGTTTCTTATATTTGGACCTCTCCAAATTTGCCAAGTTTAATTCAGGTGAGGTAGCTCATGACTTTTAATTTCTGTACCTGGGAGGCTGAAGCAAGAGGATCCTCCTGAGTTTAAGGCCACTTTGAACTACACAGTGAGAGCCTGTATCAAGCCCCCTAAAATACAAAATTAAAAAACCCAAATTTCCCAAGTTTAATATTAATAATAAATCATCAATAAAAATCAACATAGTAGTTGAGCATATCATCCTTCTTGAGATATGACTACATAGAAAGAAAAAAAAAGAAATACAATATTACTGGTTGGGCTTGTATCACTAATTAATAGAAGTATTTAATCTATATTTGAAAAACTTATCTTCTCAAGATGCTACAAAAGGTGAAGTGATAAATCATATATTTTTAAATTCATGCTTATTTAGCTTCTTAGAATTTTGCTTGCTAGATTTATCCAAGAAAAAACTTTGGGGAAGACTAATCAGACACTTCACAGATGTGTGACAATATTACAAAGAGTGGAGAGAGTATCTTAGGACAGATACACTTTGCTGGGAAAATTATTTAAATCATATTGCTTACAGAAAGTGGACATCTCAGTAGTAGCATGTTATGGACATGAGTCCAAAGCACACAGTTAGTCACTTGGACTCAGGCAGAAGAGTGTGGAGGGAGACGTGACAGCGGTATCACCAACTCCCCACACTCCCCCTGTGCCCCAGTGATCAGTCCCCAGCAATCTCAAGTGCTTATCTCCATTCCCTTGAGAGCAACTGGGTTAGAAATTGCCATTTAATTTAAGAGGTAGTGGGTTTCTGAAAGAGACTTCTTCATTCCCAACGACTACTAAAAGTGAGGCATACTCCCCCCTTCCTCTAGCTAATATTGTGTCTGGATATGACATCTGGAGTTGCGACTATTCTGTGATCAGGACAGAAGTCATCGTGAGGGCAGAATGCATAGACTAGGGGTGTCAGAGAGGTGAAATGGGAACCTAGGTTCTGAGCATGAAGGAGTCACAAGATCAGTTACTGCCATTACCACTGAACTTGCTAAGAGCTAAGGCATTTAAGTACAAAGGCATTCTGACTTGCCTTATGCTTCACACAGATAAATCCTAAGGTAGAAATGGCGTTGTATTGTGGTTTCTGTTTTGATTTTTGAGACACGGTCTTACTATGTAGTTCAGGCTGGTTTGAACTCATTGTTTAACCAAGGCTGGCCTCAAGTGCTGGATTACAGGTGTGCCACTCTGCTTGGAAGAAGTGGCATTTTATTAAGAGATACGCTGGACCATGACGTGGAATGTTTCCATGGGTGTGGTGGCCCATGCCTGAAAACATGAATCCTGAACAGCTAGGCAAATGCTCTACTTATGTCCCCACCTACAACCCCAGCTCACCATTTACAAATGATAAATATTACAAACAGTAGCTAGATCTTTCTATATATTTCAGTCTCTCAATTTATAAGTGCTCATTCATCTGTTTTTTTCCTCCCTTAATTTTTTTGGAGACAGGGATTTATCTTTGTAGTTCACGCTGGCCCTGAACTCACTATGTAGCCCAGGCTAGCCTTGAACTAACAGCAATCCTCCTGCCTCTGCCTCCAGAGTACTGGGATTACAAGTGTGAGCCACCACGCCTAGCACTGTGGTATGTGGTACCAGGGATTGGATTAACGAGTTTGCGCTTGCCAGGCAGACACCACAACCACTGAGCTAAATGCCCGGCCTCACTCACCCGCTGGTTCTTTGAGACAGGGTCTCTTTATGTAGACTAGGGTAGGCCTCAACTTTAGACCTCTCTAACTGCTTACTCGGTATCTCAACTGGATATATCTTTTTTTTTTTTTTTTTTTTTTTTTTTGAGACAGGGTCTCACTTTATAGTTCAGGCTGGCCTTGAGCTCAGCCTCAAACTCACATCACAGCAATCCTCCTGCCTGTGCTTCCTGAGTGCTGGGATTACAGGCGTGAGCCACCACACCAGGCACTGTGGAATGTGGTACTGACGTCTGCTGGCCATGAGTCTCCACAACTAGTATTGTATGTAGTTAATAGGGATCGAACCCGGGCCCTTGAGCTTCAAGAGAGACGCCGGAACCACTAAACCAGATCCCTGGCCCCTAGTTATGATTCTCAACCAGAGTCAAATTTTCCACATTTTGGTTTTGAAAGACAGGGTCTTTTTTTTTCTGAGACAGAGTCTTGGTTTTTTTGGAGTTTAGGCTGGCCTTGAGCTCAGCCTTGAACTCACAGCAATCCCCTTGCCCCTGCCTCCCGAATGCTGGAATGACAGGCATGAGCCACCACGCCCGGCACTGTGTTATGTGGGATTGATTGCTGGTGGGTGTGAGTCACCAAACCCGGCAATGTTGTATGCGATCATCAGGATCAAACCCTGGCCCTTAACACTTGCAAGGCAGGCACCAAAACCACTAAGCTAAATCCCCAGCCCAGGACAGGGTCTTTTTATGTAGCCCGGGCTGGCGTCAAACCCGCACCTGTCCTCCTGCCTCAGTCTTCTGAGTGCTGGGATTTCAAAGGTGTATGTACCACTCTGCCCAGTTGAATTTTCCGTTTTGAGACTGTGAGAGACTCGAGCTGGCTCTTTAATCCTTTTTCTCAGCCCTAGTAGTTGCTGTCTTGGGTCTGCAGCCACAGCCACTTCTTTCTTCAGATCTGTAGTCAGTCATTTCTCCATTGAGCCCTCATACTTAAATAGTAAATGGTGTTTTGAGGTCACATTCTGGGCCCTGGGAGTCAGGTTCATGTATCTGATGTGTACGATTCATCTTTGGCGTTTCTGTTTTCTTTCACAGTGGCTTCCAATTCAGAGTGAACTGCTTCAGTGATCCATGGGGCCTCATGTGTCTGTGTGCCCTGTCATCTCTTTCCTCACCCAGCATGCTTGTTCCTGTCTCTAGGTCACTGCCATGGCTTACTCACTCGTTCTCTGCAAATCTTTGCTTAATCTCACCTTCTTATAGAAACCCTTCCTACCAACTACAATTAAAATAGCAATAGTGGGCTGGGGATAGTGGCATACTCCCGTAATCCCAGAACTTGGGGGGCTGAGGCAGGAGGATTGCTGTGAGTTCTAAACCAGCCTGGACTACATAGCTAATTCAAGTCTCAGTCTGAATTACATAGCAAGATTCTGCCTCAAAAAAACAAACAAATGGGCTGGGGATTTAGCTCAGTGGAACCGTGCCTGCCTTTCAAACACAAGGTCATGAATTCAGTCCCTGGTTTTGGGGATTTTTTTTGAGACAGGGTCTTGCTTTGTAGTTCAGGCTGGCCCTGAGCTCAGCCTCAAACTCACATCACAGCATCCTCCTGCCTCTACCTCCCGAGTGCTGGGATTATAGGCCTGAGCCACCACGCCCGGCACTGTGGTATAAAGTACTGATTGCTGCTGGGTGTGAGTCTCCACACCCAGTATTGTTATGTGGTTACCAGGGATCAACTCGGTCATTGCGCTTGCAAGACAGGCACCTGAACCACTGAGCTAAATCCCCAGTCCCAGTCCCTGGTACTACAAAAATAAACAACAACAAAAACAAACAAAACTCCCTAAAAAAAAACAAGTTTAGTAATTCTAATACTTGTACCTGTGGCTCAGTACTCCTGTCCCATCATTGTTCTTCCTTCTCGGCAGTCTATCCCTAATTTTGGATGAATCCAGTCATTTGTTTCTGCTTCCAGGAAGTGGAGCACAGCAAGAAAATAGTGAAGAGACATGTTAAGTGTATTAAAAATGTCAGTTTTCACCTTCTTCAGGCACCTAAGCAAGCTTGTGACTTGTTGGTGGTCAGCTCCATTTTCTGCACAATGTCTGACGGAAAACCTGAGTATACCCTCTAATGTCTTTATCTCATTCTCACCTGAAGATCACTGTGTCACTTTGCAAAGTCGTCATTAGACATTAATTCTTTCAACTTACATGCTGTGTATGTAAGGCACTTTTCAACTCCACCATCCTAAGCAATTATTTATTCTTATTCTAGTTTTTTTCTGCTTATTTCACTCTAAGACTCGTTGGTTTTTTATTTAGTTTGTTACAAATATGATACATGGCCTAGGTAACAGATACCTGCTTCCTTATTTTCATCTCTGAACACAAAATAACTTCCACAATTTGAACTAAGTATGGAGCTTTAGAAAGCCACATGCTCAACTCTGGAGTCACTTTCCTTTCTCTCTCCCTTCATGTTCTTATGCAGGTGTGTGGCTTCACGGGCAATGTGGTGGACGTCTGTAGTTCCAGCTACCTGGGAAGCTCAGGAGGGGTTATCACTTGAGCCCACGAGTTTGAAGCCAGCTTAGGGAACACAGCAAGACTCCCATCTTCAAAAAGAAAAGAAACAAAACAAGAATAGTATGGGTTTAAATAGACCCTGCACATGCTGATAAACTCTAGACTTCTCTGACTGCTTACTCAGTATCTCAAATTGGATTTACAGGTCATCTCATGCTTCAAATCAAAGCCCTATAAGGACCATTTTTGTAAATAGGGGACATTTTTGGGAGTCATTATTTTTGGGAGTCACTACATAGTCATCTTTCTTACAGTAATAGCTTCATGAGTGCACTCCTATAAAAAAACTTACAAAATCATACTTTTTTTTTTGGAGACAGTCTCGCTTTGTAGTTCAGGCTGGCCCTGAGCTCAGCCTCAAACTCACATCACAGCAATCCTCCTGCCTCTGCCTCCCGAGTGCTGGGATTCCAGGCGTGAGCCACCATGCCTGGCCTTGTGGTATGTGGTACTGACTGCTGCTGGGCATGAGTCTCCATGCCCAGTATTGCTATGTGGTTACCGGGGATTGAACCTGGGCCCTTGAGCTTGCAAGACAGGCACTGGAACCACTGAGCTAAATCCCTGGCCCTACATTTTGTTTTTTTCAGACAGGGTCTTGCTGTGTAGTTTGGATTGGGCTTCACTACAAAGCCCAGACTGGCCTTGAACTATAGCAATCTTCCTGTCTCAGGCTTCTGAGAACTGCAATCATACTATAAAATATACAATTGGGTTTATTACTTCTCTTGTTGGGACAAAATTCATAACACCCCAAACTTCAAGGGAAGACAAGTTTGTTTTGTTCACGTTCACGTCCATTGGCTTGGCTCCAAGGCAAGATGACACAGCAGAAAAGGACAGTGGAGGTGATCTACTTTCCTTAAACCTTGCCAGGAAACAGTTGAGAGAAAAATCAAGTGACAGTGGAGTCTGTGGTGCTGGGCTGGAGCCACAGTGGTGCAGGCATTTAGGAAGCTTCTCCCACTGTTTCATGGAGTGTTGGCTGAAAACAACACAGGCAAAACTGACATTTGGCTGGAGCCACAGCGGTGCAGGCATTTAGGAAGCTTCTCCCACTGTTTCACGGAGTGTTGGCTGAAAACAACGCAGGCAAAACTGACATTTTGCTAAAAGAGGCATACTTCCAGAGAAATCTCCAGGCCAAGGACTGCAGGCACCTGTTGCAGCTGTGGATCTGGCTCTTAAGGGGAGAGTTTCAATCTGTGCAAGTTGGAGGTAAAGTTCTTCCAGAATATGGGGGCACCAACATAGTTCTCGTGACAAGGATATTTAGAGATGGTGATATTCTTGGGAAATATATAGAAGTAAATCACTGTTCAAATGGCGTCACACATGCTGCCCATTCCACTGAAGTTCTTCAGTCTTCCATCATATAATTTCCATGTCTTTTATATTAAACTGATGATAGCTAAACTAATGACACCCACTATCTCTAAAGTTTAGCTTCACTGAACTGGTGTACACATTTCCAACTAAAATATGTAAATGAGTGGTAGAAAATAAAGAATGGAACCAGAAAGAGATAGACCCTTCCAGTCCACACCTCGCAGTGTCACAGGTTTGTTACAAGCACCTCAGCTGACAAATCCCTTGGGTATCACAACCTCATGAACCAATCACCTCTCAAGAACTCTGCTAATGAGCAAAACAGGCTTTGGGTGGGGCTTTGAGATATAAACTACAACAATTTGATGTATGTGGATTATAGTTGATAAAATCAAGAGGCAAAGACAAGTTTTCTGACCTAAGTACCAATTATTTTATTTGTAGGTATTTTTTAAAGTATATTCATTTTGACACATAGTACTTATACATATTTGAGGGTACAATGTGACATTCTCATATAAGTATACAACGCATTAACAATCTGATCAGGGTAACTGGTTGCATTGTCCTATACTTGCCTTTAGATTTTAAGAAATTAAGTACTTATTAATGAGATAGGGTTTCACTATGTAGTCAAACCTCAAACTTGCAGCGATCCTCTTACCTCAGACCCCCAAGTGCTGGGATTACAGATGGCTCTACGTACTTATTTTCTGTTATTACTCTGAACTCAACTACAAGGCATTTTGAGATCTCAGCAGTGTTTTAGTGGTGAGGGGAGGAGGTGAGGAAATCAGGACGTAGGAGACCGAGACCAAGGATTCTCACATTGAAAGAGTATTTTTCTCTGCCCCCAAATGGACCGTGAAACTTCATGACAATCTCAAGACTTACCCTGATCTCTGTATGTGATGGACCAATGACAGAAAGCAAGAACTGAGACAGTGGAAATAGTTTAAAGCACTGGAGAACCTCTCACGTGCATATTGTCTTTAAGACAAAAGATGGTAATGTGAGAATTTGTTTAGTATGTGTTTTCTGTTTTTGGTTGAGGGTCTCATTATACTCTCAGCAATTCCCCGCCTCAGCCTCAAACGCTACAATTACAGGAGTGTGCCACCACCTCTGGCTAGGTGAGTTTTTTCTAAACTAAAACCTCAGTATTCAGGTTAAACTGCAGCGCTGGCACTCTGTGATAAATGAGATCAGGGTTATAGTTTGGACACTGTCTAAATGGTTTCCCATTGGTGTTTTGAAGCATGACATTTGTCAGTAATGTTCAGATCTGGAAACTAGCTTTTCAGGAAAAAAAAATGGATAGGAAAATCAACTTCCAGGTAAGAGGGACTGGCCAAAGATAAACAGGCTGTCCTAGCAGGCCAAAATTTAAATAAGACTAGTCCTAACCGGGAAACTGAAGAAAAACCATTAAAACCACAAAAAGCTCTTTTACATACACTGGGCAAGCCACAAAGACTAATGTGTTAATCAGCTGAGGCAACCTGCACTGGGAAGTCAAATGCAGTGGAGTTCGGGGTAAGGGAGTTAGCTCAGTGGTTCTGGCGCCTGTCTTGCAAGCCCAAGGGCCCAGGTTTGATCCCTGGTTAACCACATACCATACTGAGTGTGGAGACTTGCGCCCAGCAGCAATCAGTAGCACCTACCACAGTGCTGGGCGTGGCGGCTTAGCCTGTAATCCCAGCACTTGGGAGGCAGAGGCAGGAGGACTGCTGTGATGTGAGTTTGAGGCTGAGCTCAGGGCCAGCCTGAACCACAAAGTGAGACCCTGTCTCAAAAAAAAAAACGCAGTGGAGTTTGATTTCTGGAAGTACTACTAATTTTAGAAAGCCTGAAATGGTATCTTTAAGCTTACTATATTTTATCTGGAGGCCTGGTGAAAGGAAGATGACAAACAATTGTTATGACTGGGCTGGGATATAGCTCAGTGGCTCTGCCATCTGCCTGCCAAGTGCAAAGTCCTGAATTTGATCCTTGGTACTACATACCACAATTCTAGCTGTGGTGGTTCACATCTATAATCCCAGCACTTGGGAGGCAGAGGCAGGAGGATTAGTGTGAGTTTAGGGATAGCCTGGGCTAAATAGTGAATTCAGAGCCAGACTGACAGACTGAACTACAAAACTGAGACCCTGTCTTTAAAAAAAAAAAAAATGGTATGACTAGTTACTAAAGCCAGACATAAATTTCTTCTAAAATAAGTCTTAACCAAGCACATCTATTACACAGTAGTCAAGTTTCTATAGGCTGTAAAGCTTCTGCATCTCTGAGTTCTCTACCAAAGTTTCAGATGTTCTGGAGGGTAAATTTACTAGTAAGGTAATAAGGTCTCATAAGCTTGCTCAAGAAAAGTCATCCAGGTATACATTAAAGGTATACATTAGTAGTTCAATTTAATTTTAAAAATGTAGAGCTTTTTAGTTTTGTTTTTTGATACAGTGTCTTACTTCATAATTCAGGCTGACCTCAGACACTGGTGATCCTCTGGTCTCAGCTCCCTGAGTGTGGAGTGTGTACCACCATGCTCAGCTTAGTTCATTTTAGTGGATGTTTTTGTTGATTCTCATTACTTACTCAGGTATATACCTTTTAGAGTCAACAGAAAATAATTTCTGATCATGTCTTCCTACTGAATGTCAAGTTTTACAAAAAACTGTGATTACAAGAATAGCCTTTTACAACATGTCTAACTTACCCGTAAGCCTTAACAAGGGAATTTTTGCCCAGGTTGGCCCTGAACATTTTAGCCTTGTCTTTCATCGTGTCCTATTTGTACCCAAATGCTTCATATTTATCACTTTCAAGCTCTAAACCTTAATATTTTTACTCAATGTCTTCTGTAACTATTTGCATCTATTTCACATCTGTGTTGGTCTCAACTCACATCTGTTTAATCTTCTCTAATAGAAAGTATTTCTTTTGTATTTTGATTGCTCTTTTCTTTTCTTGTCTCACTATCAACATAACAGAATAAAGGTGGTATTTGACTCTGACCTCTACAACTAGCACAGTATAAGGCACAAAAAGAATGCACAGTTATTCATTTGGATTATTTTAACTTAGTAAATGTGACATGAAAAGATCCATTGGAAGACAAGGGAATAGAAACAGAAAAACTGAATAAAGAGGTCAAAGGACTCTAGAGCTATTTCACAACACTTTTAAAAAAATTCTTTGCCCAGCTCTACCAAAAGGATAACAGCATTTTCCTCTCCAACTTTTGTGAGACTTCCGCAATTAAGCCTATCATTTACTTTTTGAGACATGGTCTCTTCAGGCTGGTCCTGAGCTCAACCTCAAACTCACAGCAATCCTCCTGCATCTGCCACCCAAGTGTTGGGATTACAGGCGTGAGCCACCATGCCCAGCACTGTGGTATGTGGTACTGATTGCTGCTGGGCGTGAGTCTCCACGCCCAGTATTGTATGTGGTTACCGGGGATGGAACCCGGGTCCTTGTGCTTGCAAGACAGGCGCTGGAACCACTGAGCTAAATCCCAGGCCCTATACATATATTTTTTGAGACCGGCCCTTACCTTATACCCTAGGCTGATCATGAACTCATGGCAATTCTTCTGCCTCAGCTGGGATCACAGATGTGCTACCAAGCTAGGATAGATTTTATACTTAAGCCAGATGTGGCAGTAAATATCTGTAATCCTAGCACTTCGGAGGCTGAAGCAGCAGGACCACTGTGATACAAAATGAGTTCAAAGCCAGGTTGGACTATGTAGTGAGACCCTATAAAAAATAAACCTAAATTATTTAGAGACATGGCCTCAATGGTTCTGACTGCCCTTGAATTTCTGTCTAAATGCTGTTACAGACACGTGTATCATCTCTGTTCATTTTTAAAAACTGGCTGAGTCTTGCTGTGACCCAGGCTGGTTCTGAACTGGGATCAAACAATTCTGCCGCAGACTGCTGTGTGGTGGTCTACAGATATACCTGCCTATAAGTTACATTTTAGATAATTGGTTCAAGGCCTGAACAGTTTTTGAGACAGGGTCTTGCTTTTGAAGTTCAGGTGGGCCGAGGTTACTATGTAGCCCAGGCAAGCCTCAAATTCACAGCAATCCTGCCTCTGCCGCCTGAGTGCTGGGATTTCAGGTGTGAGCCACACCAGGCATTGTGGTGTTGTTATACTGACTGCTGATGGGTGAGTCACCATACCCAGCATTGAGGTATGTGGTTACTGGAAATTGAACTTGGGACCTTGTGCTTGCAAGGCAGGCGCCAGAACCACTGTTAAATTCTGGGCCTACTGCTGTCTTCATAGGGTCTCACTTTCTGTACTTCAGGCTGCCACTGAGCTCAGCAATCCTCCTGCTTCTGCCTCCCAAGTGCTGGGATTAAAGGTGTGAGCCACCACACCCAGCACTGTGGTATGTGCTTCTGATTGTTGGTGATCATGAGTCTCCTCACCCAGTACTGTTGTATGTGGTTTCTGGGGATAGAACCTGGGCCCTTGCACTTACAAAGCAGGCGTACTCTTGTTATTTCTGAGCTAGTCAGTTTCTTGCTTTAAAGCTTCCCTTCATCTATTTGGTATTTTAATGTATTCTCATTTGTAGGTGAGTTACATTGGTCAGGGGCCACATGTGACTCTTGTTAATAAAGCAAACCTATAAAATTGCCAACTTTAACATGTAGTTTTTAAGATCTCATGACTTGAATGTGTTCCAGTATGGATAATGCAGGTAGGTAACTGTACCATGTATAGGGACAGTGTTG
This sequence comes from Petromus typicus, assembly GCA_004026965.1. Taxonomy (NCBI): domain Eukaryota; kingdom Metazoa; phylum Chordata; class Mammalia; order Rodentia; family Petromuridae; genus Petromus; species Petromus typicus. The sequence goes on along the minus strand of PVIR01029453.1, from coordinate 1,527 downwards.
TGCTAATACCACCCCCAAACACCAGTTGAATCTAGTGTATACATTACACATGCTTGTGACATATTTAAACATGTCATTCAATATAGCCCATGAAAGCCAAGAGGCTGGACAATACTTTTTAAATTTTTTTGAGGCAGCATCTTGTCATGCACTTCAGGCTGGCCTTGAATGTGTGGCAATCTTTTAGTGCATTCCCATGCCCAGTAATGACTTTTTAGAAAGAAGCTGTAAAAGCCTCTAGCCTAGGAATGTAGCTCAGTGGTGCTCAAGCGCTTGCCTGGCACACCCAATGTCCTGAGTTCAATTATTAGCACTAAAGAAACCAAATTCGCCCCACACAATTTGGAAACCCGGTTGTGTGACTGGCTCTCCTCAAACATCTCACCTCAGATACTTTAAGTTTCTTACTCACTTTCCTGGAACTATATATACCTATATAATTCAGTCACCGTTAATTCCCAACATCCTTGAGTTAACCTTTCACATGCTGGGCCAAGTGTCTTGCCTAAGATTCTTTGTATAGAAATTAAATAACTTGCTCTTAAATAACCATAGATGAAACTGTTAGGGTTGTGTGTGGGCCCCCTCCCATGTGGTCATAGCTGGGACTTTTTAAGAGGTTGGACTAGAGTGGGTGACCCTGGGACTGACTCACATTGCAGCAGGTAGGATCAATGGCACTAGAACTAAGGATGTGAACACTGCCCACCCTAAGCAGCCTGGATAAGAAAAAAGAGAGAAGATATCCAGTTGCTTTGCTACCATCTGAGCCATGAGGCTCTCTAAACAGCAAAAATAACTAAAGACATAATATGTTCCATGCCAAAGCTACAGACAATCTATTTGTAAAATAACTGCTGTCTGAATTTTCAGAAAAGCAACAGAACATATGCTGGAGAAGGGCAAGTCTCTTCAATTAAATGTCAGGAAAACTGGCTACCTATAGGCAGAAGGAACTACAACTCTAGTACGGGAAGTAGATGAAAGACAAATTTAAGATATGTAACTACTAGATGGAAATATGGAAAATACTACAGAAAGTTGGAATAACCACTGCAGTTTTGCACACGACCTTTAAGGCATAGGTAACAAATAGACAGGATCAAGCCAAAAAGCTACACAATAGAAATGGCAGCAACAAAACCTCTAAGACAAAATTATCTAAAAATCATTTTATCCTTTGCCCAGCCTCAAAGGACTGATTGATATCCAAATCAACTGAAAAGAAAACTAGTATTTTTAAAATGAGGGCACATGTCTGTAATCCTAGCACTCAAGGTTAAGGCAGGATTGTTCAAGATCAAGGTCAGCCTAGGCTTACATGAGTTCAAGTGCAGCTTTATCATAGTAAGAACCCATCTTAAGACACAAAGAGGGCAACCAGTCATGCCTACAATCCTGCACTCTGGGAGACTAGACAGGGTCACAAGGTTGAGCCCAGTTTAGGTAATCTTGTGACTTAAGATCCTGCAACAAAATGGGCCAGGCTTTACTCTAAAATCAGGAAGTTAAGACAGATGTCCACTG
>PVIR01029452.1:0-21013 GCA_004026965.1 Petromus typicus | reverse complement strand
GGGTCTCCACACCCAGTATTGTTATGTGGTTACCGGGGAATCGAACCCAGGCCCTTGCGCTTGCAAGACAGGCGCCGGAACCACTGAGCTAACTCCCCGGCCCTGTATATGTTTTCTCTTGAAGCTTTACTCAAATTAGGCTACGGTTCTAGCCTATCCTAGGTCATCTCTATGATTGAGAGTCCAGTGCGATCCCAGTGTCTCAAGGACCTTACTTCAGCCAACAAGTGAGACATGGGTCCCCTCTGACCTTCCAGGAGGGGTCTTTTTCTCAGACTGACTGTGTAGGCAGGGTTCCAGGAGAATTGATAAGACACTCACAGACTCACAGCAGGTTGACTGTTTTTTTTGAGACAGGGTCTCGCTTTGTAGTTCAGGCTGGCCCTGAGCTCAGCCTTAAACTCACATCACAGCAATCCTCCTGCCTCTGCCTCCCGAGTGCTGAGATTACAGGCGTGAGCCACCATGCCCGGCACTGTGGTATGTGGTACTGATTGCTCCTGGGTGTTACCAGGAGATTGAACCCGGGCCCCTGCGCTTTCAAGACAGTCGCTGGAACCACTGGCCCAGCAGGTTGACTCTGGATGTAGCTTGCTTTGGGTCCAGGGAAGAGCTGAGAACACTGCCGAGGAAGCAGCCTGTAGCTCTTTCACATCACTCCTGTGCCTCTGTGGCCTTTCCACATAATTCCCTGTGTTTGCATACCCTGTGTTTTCTCCACAGGGAGAAAAGCGCTGGTTCCTAGTCAGTTTAGCCAGGTTGCCTGGCTTTCCTGAAATGGCCAGAGGGCAGGGCTGACAACTTTGGTCTGACTCTGCGTTCATCTCAGAGACACGTTTAGCTCTTCCCTCTGATGTCGGTCCTATGTTTCTAGGTGCGATGGGTCGATTTAGGCACCTGGAACACAATTTCTCTCTTTTCATTTTAGTCTTTTCCTTTGGAAAGCAACAGTGGGAGAAGAAAATGCTGTAGTAGAAGGATCTTGGAGCCGACATTTGGAATATGAACGGTCCCAGCCTTCTCTTGTGTGTTCTCACATGTAGGGTGTGTGCATGGGTGGACCTGGGAGAGGCTTTGAGTGAGGCGGTCCCGTGGACCTACGCAGGGCCGGACCCTCTCAGCACCCTTGTCCCATGTGCCTGCAAGGTCTGTTTTTGTTCTCTCAAGATTCCCTCCCAGAAGGAGAAAACAATCAGTACAAGGACAACAGGTCTTTGGGTGTTGGAGTGAACAGAACACGCTCTGAGTCAGGTATCAGTCTTAGGATGAGCTTTATTATGTATTTTACCTTCACCAGGGAGAGGAAGGTGAGGAAGCTGGAGAGCAGACCGGCTTGTATCACAGAGACACAAATCACATCTCCAGAGTGTACAGAATGAGAATGAAGGGCCTTGGGCATATCAGCTAGGAAGCACGAAGACTGACACAGACCCCAACATGCCATCTTGTATTTTCTTGTTGGCTGTTTGAATTCAATCATTTGCATAATTTTCCTTCATTTTTAAAAAGTACACCCAGCATTACAGTGTCCATTTTTGTTAGAGGCAAAGAAAAGGCACCCAAATTTTGACTTTTGTACCATCATCCAGCTCTTCTTAACATTCGTCGTTTTAGTGGGGATGATAAGCAGAAAGTCCATCAGAGTCAGATTATTGTGAGGCTTCGACGAGACCCTGACACTGAAAGATGAATGAAGATGTCCTTCATCATTACGCACCCAGGGCTGGGTGATGAGGGGTTGGGCTATAGTGGTCTCCTTGATAACCACACCATTTCTACATTTGAGATCTTCTACCAGGCTACTGAGAAGAATACTTATTCACAAAGGTTGATAAAATATGGAGAGAAGTGTCTTCAGAAACACAGACTAAGTCCTGGAGTACCGACGAAGCCACTAGGCAAGAAGAGACATTGTACACAGAGGAAAAGGTCACCAGAGAAGGGTTGGGTTTTTATCCGTTGGCCATCATCTTGACCTCAGATGGCGTATGAGAGGCTACTTCCCCTTGCCGGTTGGGGGGCACTGTTCCTGCACTTTCTGTGGGCTCACCTCCACACATTTCGTCTGGGCTGGCTCCTGGCACGGTGCGGTACACTGAGGTAGACATTGGTCTTGGCTTAGATCTTGGACTTGTGGACAGTTTTCTTGGTTTAACTCTGGGCACTGAGAAAGACATACCTCTTGAGCTTGCCCTAGCCCCTTCTCTTGGCAGGGTTCTTGGTGCTGGGGGACACATACGTCCTCAGCCTGTGCCTGACACTGCTCTTGAGTCTTTTGAAGACACGATGGGGGTGCACATGGCTGCTTGTACTGCTGGTCACTGAAAGACATCCTCAAGTGATTTGTAGAACCTGAAACAAACACAAGGTTTAAAGCGATCGCATGGAACGTGCCAGCCTGGGAAATGGGGCATGAAGAGTTGAGAGAAGGGAAGGGGTTGACTAACCGTAAGAACTCCTTTTTAGTTTTGATCTTTTCTTCTCCTATCCCTGCTTCAGCCTTCTTTGACACTCATCTACAAGGGGAAAGTATTCTCATGGCTTTCCTCTAGATAGCCATAATCCCCAGTCCAAGGCCCACCATAGCTCTGTTTTTCCCCTTCTTTTTTTACTAAGCCATTTGAAAATCAGGGGCAAGAGACTAGATACTATACACAAGGCTGCTACTGATGCCAAATAAATGATAAGTCTTTTTTAAGTAGGAAACACTTTTTCAGTAGGAAACACACGCCAGAGGAAGAGAAGAACTGTGGTCTCACAAAGAGAGAAGCAGGGAGAAGGAGGGGATAGGTGTGTCCACCTACCTGATCTTCACCAAGATTCAACCAGGGATGTGGACTGCGCAGTGCAGCAAGGTGGGGACTTTTATACAGTGCCTGGCCTGCCCTCCCGCAGGGCTGCTGGGCCACGTGGGGCTACAGTCCTGATCGTAGGGTCACCATAACAAGCTTCCTCTGAGGTCACAGTGGCTTGAATCACTGCTTGGGATGCCTGTTAATCAGCCTGCGTTTTGGCCTCTGGGTGTTCACCAGACCTCAGCAGGGAGGGGCTCCTGTCAGATCTCTTTCATTAGAGGCAGCAGAAAAAGAATGTTCATAAAAATGTTATCTCAGTCTGTTAAACCATAGGTTGAGGTGTCTTGTCTGCCCTAGCTGGTTCAGGATGTGGTGAGAGATAAGATCCACCTTGCTCATCTCTTCTTCACCAGTGGGAAGACATTATCCTTCAGGTCTGGGGTCTGTCTGAGCCGCAAGTTCATATGGCAAGTTTTGGACATTCCAACTGGATGCCTCTTCATACAGCCTGGAAGTCACCTTTCCAGACCTGAGGAACATAGCTTGTTCTATGATTTCAAGCAAATGAAAGCTTCCTGGACAGTCATTTTTTCATGCACATAGGTCCTGAAGGAAATTGGGGTCATCTATCTTTTTATGTTGTGAAGTAGGGTGGAGGGAAAGGACAAGAAATCTTCATCTTCTCAACCTGGATTTATGACACCTTCTAACAAGGGAGTCACGGAGTTTTCACTGTGACCAAGAAGACAGGTCACAGCAAGTGTAGCTCATCCGCTTGCCTTCTGAAAACCTTTTCTTAGAACTCAGGCCAATAAAAGCCAGAGGATAAAAGGAAAACTTTCAAAGCAAACACGCCCAGTTTCCTATACCTCTAAGTCTCAGTTTATACTGTTAACCTTTTACCTGAGCTTCTTTCTTTCTCTTTGCTGTTGAAACTAAGTATTTCCCAACAACCATTCAAGTAGCAACTTCCAAGAGCCTTTCTCTTTACTGTAAACTAGACAGGATTCCACCTCTTTGCAAGCTTTCATAGTATCTATCATTGGTGCTATTTATTTGACCTTTATTGTTGCTATCATGAGTGGTGTTATTTATGTGGATGATTCTATTATCTAGGGTTTTAAGCTCCTAAAGGGTAGAGGCCTATACCATAGGTACAGTAAGTGGAAGATGGTATGAGATAAATGATTATTGGTAGGATAAATCCATTAATGCAGGAAGAAATTGTGGATGTTGGAGATAGCTGGGGGAAGAGGAAGATCTCATTTGCTGATAGGAAAGGATTAATTATGAAAGAACCTCCTACTTCTTACACTGGTGGCTTTTCTTCTCATGTTGATCAAATTCCGGGAACCTTTAAAATGATGATGCTCCTTTTACCCTGAACTTGAGGTTAAATTAAATCATTAACTTGAAGAATAGGATTAGGTAATCTCTTAAGAGAAGTATTGACTGAAATCAGGAATGCCTTTAATGTTTCTATAGATTTTAGATACTGAATAGCTGCAAAGTGTTTAAAAGGCGAGCTGTGTGAGGAGAAGGTAGTTGTCCTGGCTTTTAACAGTGACACAAGTAGGACTGCTGTCACTCCAGCGTGGGCTCCTTGGTGTGCTGATAGGAGACAGATGCCAGGGTATGGAGGGACTTGGAAAAGCTATGTAGGTGTCTGAAGAGACAGGGTCACTGGCGGAATTTTGCACCTGGGAGTTAGGGGTATGAGAGGTAGACCCTCCTCTTCTTTTTCTTCTCTTTTTGTATCTTCTCTTGTACTTCTTCTCTTCCTCTTTGTACCCTGTATCTTTTCTGTAGAATGTGTTTAAGAGACAAATTCACCCATGACCCAAGAGGCAAGGAATTCTTCACCATTGAGTTTACGAACTCATTCTTTCAATTGTTTTCAGCTCTTCTTTACAAAAGGCTCACAGACTTGAGGAGAAGGTGGGCCGAGTTCAGTTCTCATGCCCCAGACAAATCTTCACGTATTGATCTGGGGAAGAAGGTTTATAGAAGGCTGCTGGGGCAAAGATGTGGGCTGTGCCTTACTGGATAGTAAGAACTGCTCCAGCATGGAACATGGAAAATGGTATATCAGGCACCCTTGAAGAAGGGGTCCCTGTTGGAATATAGAGATGAGATGAAATGAAAAGAAACTCTGAAGCCAGCTTAGCAAAGGGATGGGTGAGAGACTGAGTGAGATTGGCTTGACTGAGATTTTGAAAAGTTCCTTGAGACAGGATGTGTGAGATGACACTTATCTCAGGTGAGTTCCTGTGGTTTGGGTTGAGCCGAGTATAAGGAGACTAAACAGCAACACAAAGCAACAGAGAGACAGTAAGCTGTGTTCTCACCATAGGAACTGATTGCAGTCAGATGGAAGGAGGGTTTAGCCTCTCCAAAAGGCCTCCTGGTCTGTCAGTGAATTGATTCATGAAGGGCAAAAGACCTGTGAAAAGCCACGTAGTGACCTCCAAGGGTGTCTGTAACTAATCTCTAGAATGTTAAGTGTGTTTGAGGTGCAAATGAGAATTAAGGTAGCACAAAAAGTAGCTTATAGAACAAAGTTGCTAATCAGATGGTATTAAAACAGTGAGATTATCCTGGAGAAGATCTTTAAAAATGGGAAAGGGGACAGAAGAGTTTGTGTCTGGAGTGAAAGACTCGACTGCCCATCTGTGATATCAGAGATGAAGACGGTGAGCCCAGGTGGAGGGCGGTGTCTAGAACCTGGGGGAAAGCAAGGAGATACATGGTCCCACGGGGCCTCCAGGAAGCAATGCAGCCTTATTGGCACTTTGATTTTAGCCCCGTAGGACTTGTGTTAGACTTCTGGCCTCCAGGACTATAACACATGCTTTTGTTGCTTTAAGCCACAAAATGTGTGGTTACAACAGCGGGAAGGAGATGATACACCTCCACAGTGTCTGAAGCTCTTGGGAACTCTGGAGGAGGGAAATTGCAATTGAGGCAGTAAACGCTCATTCTAGGGTTCCTGCACTTAAGTAGATTCCTATTTGCCCATGTCAGGATCCTTAATCAAAACCTAATTTTTGGTAAAGGAGACACAGAGATGCATGGAAAAAGAATGGAACTCAGGCTTCAGGTTTGAGTGCCATACGTAGACTATGAGCAATACTGGAGAAATGGCAGCCTCTCAGCTTCCATTTTCTCCTTTTTGAGAAGGTAGAATACTATTTCACAGATTTCTGATGAGGATTAATTCAGAGAATGCAAACACTAACACTTAGGCAATTGAGGTACTCACAGAGTTCAGGGTAATCTGAGTCATTTCAGGATCATTTCTTCCATAAAACTTTCCTCGATTTCTTCACTTCACTTTGTTGAATGTCCTCTGCCCTGGCCCCCCGTTTGTTCTTTGACTTCCACTTTTCTGTTCACTGTGATGCATAGACAATGTTCTGCTCGGAGGGTCTGGCCCTCACAGGAAGTGTGACCTCATATGAGTCCCTGAATTCTCTGGCCTCAGCTTCATCGTCATTAAAACAGAAGAGTTGGATGTTCAGGAGGGTTCACTGCAGAGCTGACATCCTGTGGCATTCTGAACACGACAGCTGACAGGATGACACTGAGTATCCACGTGAGCTTGTAAATGTGGCCACACGTGTGTGGAAATGTTTCCTTTTTGAGTGGTGTATAAAGGGCCCATAGGAAGACCCATTTTGTCCTCTGCATGTAGTCTTGACCTAGTCAATCTAAGTCTTCGCCTACATGCAGAGTGAGACTCTTTGGGTTTCCAAACTCCTCATGGAGCATCTTCTGTGGCTCAGTCACGGGGGCTGGGGCTTGGTTAGCTTTGGGGAGACTGTCCTAGTGGGACAAATCACAAGATAAAGTGACTCAGTAGCTTCTGTGGCTATCGCCAGCCCTTCATCAAGGCAGGCTAATCTGATTCAGTGCCATCTGACATCTCAGAGTTCAGACGTCTGGAGCTGTCATTATTGGGAGCCAGAGAACAATTAGGGTTGGCGGAAGAGATCTGCTCTGTGCTGGACATTCCAGCTAAGCTCATTCCCCTCACACAACTATCTCCTCCGTTCAGATAATAATATCGTCCAGATTCATCAGCACAGTGCAGGGCAGTGGGTCTGATAAAGCTGAAAGGTGCGGGACGTGGCGCATCCCGTTTCCTGGGAGCGTGTGCCTCCAGAGAGACTGCTGAGCTTGTAAACTCTCAGGGAGCGTCCTCACTCTTCTCCTTCCTTCCCCAGGGGCACAGGGAGCCTGAATCAGAGACTTGGGATGTGCTGTGGATGCGCTCGGGGCCAGGAGGGACACGAGGGGGAGGCCACCTGCTACCACTTCTTCCCTTTAGACCCAGCACATCTTTTAAACAGGAGGCATATTTTTTAAAGCAAAGAAACTGAGGGCCACAGTGTTAGGCCCTTGTTCAAGGTCATGTCGCACGCTTGTGTCTGACATAGGCAATAAAACAGCTAAAAAGCATTTAGGAAGCCACCGTATTGGCAGTTGCAAGTTTCAGGAAGACAAGGACACACGTACCAGCCGGTGGTTCTTAACAGTTTTAGGAAATGAGAATTTTTGTGTATGCACATGTCTTCACATTCAGGGCCAGGGACCCGTGTGAAGGGCCACGAACGTGAGCAGAAACATGACTGTGCATGGCGGAGGTTTGCTGCTGGCTTCCTGCCTTTGCACTGTTCTGCCTTTATCTTTTCTCTGAGTCTGGCTCTTCATGGCCGAAATTAAGGTTGGAAATGTAGAATCTTCCTACAGGAAGCTCACTGTAGCGTGTAGGTTGTTTCCCTTCGGGGCCCAGTTTGCTCCTCTAGACACAGGCTCCTGGGTACATCCAGCTCAGATGCTAAGTGAGGCAGTGCTCTCCCTGGTCCTGCAGGCTTCTCGGGGGAGGGTGGAGGGGAGGCCTGGACTCATCCTTCCTGAGCGCTCCGGCTCCCCCTTGACCTGCCACTTCACACGGCAAACGCTGGGAAGTATCTGCTGCCCTTGGTGGTGCAGGACCCCCGAGTGCCCCTGCAGGTCTGAGCACCAGCAGCCTGGATCTCTAAGTTCAGCTTCTCATGTCAGGGGCCTCGACACCAGGTGACTCACATCACCACTCCAGCCTCACCCGCTGGGGAGATTTCCTTCTCATTCTTTAGGCAGAGACATCGAGACCGCTTCCTCCCCAGAAACAGGACTGCTACTCAGCCGCTCGGAGCACGGCTACCTTCGTGCCCGCAGGAGGCTGAACCCAGCGCCACCCCGAAGTCTTCCAAGATGAGAAACTGCCTGGAGACCTCTGGGTGAGGCTGGCAGGGTCAGTTTTGTGTCCCAAAAAGAGTGGCCGAGGACAGGACTGTGACTCTTGGCCTTCATGTTCAGCGCCTCTGTCCTTTTCCACTGCTGAATTCTGAGCATCTCTATCCGCAGCAGGGTAAGGAGCACAGTGGACCAGTGTCAGTCTGAAGCAGCTTCTCTGTCTTGCAAAGGTTCCCATAGCCCCCCGGAGGCTCCTCACTCACTGTCGTGTGCCTGTTGCGTGTCTTTGCAGAGGTCACAGAGTAGCAGGAGGGCCGAGTTACAGTTGCCGGAGGTGCACAGGTGACACAGAAGGGGAAGGTGCAGAGGCGCTAGGGGTGCAGAAGAGGTGCTCAGCCAGCCTGGGGGTGGGGTGAGGGGGAGTCAGGGAGCTCCTTGGAGCCCCGCTGAGTTGAGGGGTGAGGATGTGTGGCTGGGACCTTCGGAGGGGACTCCACGGAGAAAGAATGTAGAGGAAAAGCAAGTGGGGAGTCTCAAAGCCAGAACTATGCTTTGGGGCAGGAACTGCAGGAGTTATCGCCCCAGGCTGAAAAGTTCTTTAGATGGCAATGGAGAAGTGGCTATGGGAGGCAGCTGTTAGACCATGGGGACTTTTACAAGACAGGTTAAGTCATTTGAACTGAAGTCATTTGAACCTAAGTGGTTAGGCAATAGATTTAGATGTGAGTTTTTGTCATACTCCTTGGCCGGCTTTCTCTGGAAGTCTGGGTGGAGAAAGGTGAGCTGTGATGGCAGTTAGATCTGAGTGGTGTGAGAGTGAAGGGATTCTGGGGGAAAAAGACATGTCTCATTAGTCTGAGAAGAATTTCCTTTGACAGAGAGGGGAGAGAGAGAGAGAGAGAGAGAGAGAGAGAAGGGAAAAAGGGGAGGAAGGAGGGAACGAGAAAACATCGTTCCAGAGTCGTCTAAAATTTTATGTACCTGGGAGACAGACAGATGCAGCTGAATATCCCCTGCTATGCATTTTACGACATTTGTATCTTGGAATCTGTGTTTAGCACATGATTTAATGAGTTCCCTGTGTATTCACAGACACTAACAGCTGTGGCAAAGCAGCAGTCATATCTCACTATTGATCAAGCCCTCAGAATGCCCCTGTGCCCGGGATGGACTCTTTGGGCAGGTGGAAGCAGGACGGGAGGAATGAGCCCGCTGTAGTCACCAGTCCTGTCGTGCCGTCTCCCTGGCTGACAGTCTTAGGTAGCAGTGGCAGATGCCTCGAAGGTCCCTTCCAGACTCCAAACAACACTTCCTGTGGCCAGCCCACTCAGAGCCTTGGGTCTGCTCAGAGCCAGGAGCGTTCAGCCCCGCAGGCTTGGGGTGACCTAGAAGCTCTTTTCACGGCTAGTTGTGCTCTGCCACATTTCTTCAAAATGGACAATACGAGGGGTCTGTGGTGAGCTCCCCTTTTGTGACTGTCTCAGTGGACCCCAAAATGGCTCAGGACGTGTCCTGCCCCTTGTCCCCATCTGTGTGCCACCAGGCTGTGCTGCGCAGTCTGGTGATGTCACTCTTCGAGTGCTCCTTATTTATTCAATCTACCCTTCGGGCCACTGTGGTGACTACCCTGGGACCGGGTGTAATTACACCATTGTGTGGAGAACTGGCGCCCTCATCACATTCCAGCCGCCTTCCCTAGAACTGCCTTTGATCGAGCTCTTTGCCAGGAAGGCAGCCATTAAGAGATGTCTATCTTTGGTTTCACCTACATAGGAGAAATGAGAACAAACTTGGCCGTGGATGCTTTCATGTTCTTGGAGTGGTCTCCTCCCAGGCTGTGCTGCGCTCTCAGGAGCACAGCTCCAGTCCCCACTGTCACAAAGCCACCTGGAGGCCTTGGCCTTCTACACGATGCAGGTTCCCTGAGACACTTCCAAAGTTTTCCTGAAACTTTTGGGAGGTCTCTAAAGTGTTCATGATTATTTCATAAGTTATTATTTCATGATCATTTATTTGTCCTGCTATACAATAAATGAAACCAGATGAATGGAACCAGTGAAAATAAAAATACTACTTATCCATCATCCCGTTATGCTAAAAGAAGACAATGTCCACTAATTTCTATTATTATTTTTATTCATTGAAGCTTTTTGTTCCAGATTTTTTATGCCACATATTCAAGTGAGCCCTTATTTTTTCTTCTCCCGTCAGGACATTATTTTCTTCCTGGAGACTGAACCCAGAGCCTGCCGCACACCAGACATGCGCTCCATCACGGTGCCACATCTCAGCCTCTCCTTGGCACGCCTTAAATAATGTGCAATAGTCCATGGAGTAATAAGTCCATGTTCATTTAGTCAAGCACTGTGAGATATTGGAATTTTTAAAGTTATGCTATGATGACCACCTTCATTTATATAGCACTTCCTCTCATTTTGCAATTTCTTTTCTTTCTCCCCAGTTTCAAATTATTTTTCATTGTCTAAGTTCTATAAAATAAATGCACTGAATCAAAATATTGAATCATTTTATGTCTTTGATATGCATTATCATGTTGAACAAATTGTTTTCTGAAAATATATTTTATATTATATAAAATATATATTTTATATTTTTATATATTTTAATATATTAAAATATATATTTTATATTTTATATTTTATAAAAGCTGACACAGTTTTCACACGGAGTTCTGGGATTCGTTAACGGAAAGTGATCATTGAATAGATGCGAAAGGATCCTCTCCCTCTCCCCTCCTTCCCCTCCTGTCCTTTTCCCTCCCTATTCCCTGTGCTGGGGTCACTTTCGGGGTTAAATGCGTGTCGGGCCCTGCTACACCGCGAGCTTCACCTCAGCCCTTGTCTTCCTGCCTCATGATCTGCTGGGCAGAGTTCTCTTCCCATCAGCCGCCCACAGGCCTCCAGCCTCTAACGGGGGATTCTAGTGAACAGCTCTGTGCGGGGCTCTGGAGCGTGAGACCCAGAATCAGGCTCGCGTCCTTGCCGGTAGACCCTAGGTTTGAGTTCACCTTCATATCAAAGGAACCACTGGTTTTCACATTTGATAGAGGAGGAAGTGGGCCCCCAAGTCACTGTCTTGCTCCTTCTTCTGAAGGCTACAACTGTAACTAGCTCCTGCCATGGCCCAGGTCAGAAAGGTGTCCCTGGTGTCTTTTATTTGGCATAGTTTGGACTCTCTGTACTTGCCAAGTCCTTTGCTGCCTGAACCATCCTTTAGACTCAGAAAGATGGAGCTGCCGATGAGCCATGATCTGGAGAACCATCCGAGAGCTGACCTTCGTGACCTTGTACTGTGACTGTGGAGATCACTAAACCTAATTCCATTTAAATACTATGGCCTGTAGTAACCCCTGGTTTATTCCATCTATTTGACAAAACTCTGTCTTCTGTTTGCACAAAGTGGTGGGCCTGTGACCTTCTAGGCCTCCAGTGTCCTTTCCTGGGACAACTGGTGTGCCCTCATACCCAACTGTGCTCAGAAGGAGACTTTAGGACAGGCCAGGACATACCTGAGGTGGCCGAGGAGACTCAGAGGGGCCAGTCTGCGTAGCCAGCCCCTGAAGTGCTTCGCTGTGGCTGCGGTCCTCTCTGCTGTGTCTCCCATCCCCTCAGCACTGGGAGGGTAAATCGTCTTTATGAATCCAGCCGGTGATATGGGCTCTAGCTCTTTGGAAATATCTCTGCTAACATGTTAGCTAGGAGTGCCTTTCTCTTCATTCCTAATTGGGGTTGTCCCACTTACACATCTCATTTTTTTTGTATCCAAGTTGTTATTTGGAAATACTACAGATTTACCAAAAATTGTAAAAATAGAGCACCTCTATCCCCTCTCTTGGGGTTCTGTCAGTAGTGATATTACATCATTGTGTGGCTCATCATCAGACCCGAGGACCCGACACGACTCCTGTTCTGCTTATGGGGATATATTACGGTGGCCAGCGAGTGTGCTCGGGAGACTCAGGCTCCACTGAGGAGAAGTGCAGGCAAGTTGAGTGAGTGTTCGACCGGGGCAAGTTCAGGACGTGCCCTTCTCCCAGCACCGTGATGTTCTGGGCAGTGAGCACTGGGCATTTGCTGCCTTCTGAGTCTCAACAGTGTTGTCATTTTGGCAGAGAGAAGGAAACTGAGGCACAGAAACGTCTTTTTCCTGCTCGGTAAAAGAGCTGGAGTTTAAACTCGCACCGTGGGGACGCAGAGCCTTGTGCACAGGCGCTCATGAACTGCGCGAGCGGCCGCCGCCACTCCTCTCTCGCAGCTCAGACCCTCTGCATAACCTCCCGGGGCTGCTGCCAGGTTTATGGGCGGCTCAGGCTTTGCCCTTCCAGAGCCCGGAGTTTCCGCGATACACCTGCAGGACAGGTAGCTCCTACCGAGCAGTCGACAGGACAGAGGGCGGCCAGGACTTGAAGGCCTTCGGCGGCGGAGGTCGGCAGCTCTGACCTTACTCCTTAGGGCTTGGCTCTCGGTGCTTCCGTGCTCTGAAGGAATAACGGCAGGAAGCAAACGCACCGGACACCGGGACGTGGCGCACAGCGAGGTCGGCTTTACTTGTCAGCTTACGGCCGTGGCTCCAGCCCTGGGTGTCGGACTGGTCGGCAGTAGGGCTGTGGCAAACACGGTGCCTCACTCTGGGGGTGGGCAGGCAGGAGCGCACTTAGGAGGGCAAGGCTTGGAGCAGGGCTTGGGAGGACATGGGGGACACGGGGGACACGGTGGGGGACACGGCAGGGGGCACGGCGGTGGGCACGGCGGTGGGCACGGCGGTGGGCACGGCGGGCACTTTGGTGGCGGAGGACACTTCTCCCGGGGACACTTCTCTGAGCAGCGCTGTAGCAGCTTCTTTAAACAGCTGGGCTGGCATTTGGACTCACACCTTTGTTCGCACCTGGGATCGCAGGGCTTGGGCTCAGTCTTGGGGTCGCTGGGTTTATTCTTGTCATCGGTTGACATTGTTTCTGGATTGTGCAGGCCCCTGTGAAGGAAAGCAAGACAGGGGGTCAGCAGGAAAGGAGCGCTCCGGCCTTCTCAAGCCTCCTGCCTTCTCTCTTCTCTAGGAAGCGCCCCCGTGTGTTCAAAGCCTGGAACTGCTGAGTGAAGAGCTTCCGTCGTCCTCGCTGTGGTCCGTGGCCAGTGTCTTTTCTCTCCGCACACTCTGGTTGCTGGTCTTTTTTTTTGTGTTTCCATCTCTGGTCTCTAGTGGCAGTTCTTAACCTAGGGTTCTGGAAAGCTCCTCCTCTCCAACAACTGGAAAAACCATTTCAATATGGTTGAGAACATGTGGACTTAATAGATATCTACAGAGTATTCCAGCCCTCTATAACAGAGAGTACATTCTTTTTTGCAGAACATGGGGTTTTTTTCCCCCAAAGAGATCATGCTAGTCCACAAAGCCTGTTGAAGTAAATACAAAAGAGATGAAATTCCCCCCTGCATATTATTAGACTGCAAAGCAATGAAAATGGACATCAATGACAGAGGAAATCACAAAAAGTAGAAGTTCCTGGAAAGTTAACAAAGTAATCCTAAACTACTAGTGGATGACATTATGAAAGAAGTTCTAAGAGGAAAGTTAATTGCAATGAATTCTTACATTAGGAAAACAGAGCAAGCTCCAATAATCTTTTGAGAAATCTTAAGACCATTGAGAAACAATAATTCAGGCCCAAACTGAAATTAACAAGGGATATTGTAAAGATGAGAGCAGAAATCAATGCAAATGAGACCATAAAAAGTACAAAAAACTCCCCAGGGAGTTGAAGAGCTGGTTTTTCAAAAGAATAAATAAAATAGATAAGCCCTCATCCCCTGACAATAGAAAAATAAAATTTTTACCTCTGGTAGTTTTAAATATGCAGGATTCTCTGGGAATGCACCCATTAAATCAAACTCTAGTGCTGCTAGGACTCTGCTTTTCAGGGTGAGATGCACATTAGTTCTTGCTACTGAAAGTGATGGAAACTTTTACCAAATACAACCCCTCCGTCCCTGCTCAGGACGTGACTCCCAGGACAGGAAGACTCCCAGAGCATCACTCCCTGCTGCCTGGGCACAACTCACCCCTGTGTGCTGGTGGTCAACCCAACAAGTAGCCGAGGGGGTGGATGGGTCAGCTGTGCGGGGGAAGATGGATTTTTCCCTCTGCTTCCTCGGGGCTCCGAGGACACGGAGTGGGATCCATTTGTGACATCATTGTAGCATCACCAGCAGGGATTGTTGGGTGACTCTGAGACTCGCAGCTCAACTCAGCCTTGGACATGAGAACAGAGTTATGATAACCCGCTCCCTTAACAGCCTCATCCCGTTCGGTCTCGGCACGGTGCTGGCGAGATCAGGCCACAGTGAAGACAACTCTGAGCCAGTGCGAGGAGAGGAGACCCGGCTCACTGTTTGCCTACAGCCTCGGTCTCCTCCACAGCCTCCCAAAGTTTTAACTCCTACAAACTGAGGCCTTCACCTTTCTTCCCCTGGATTATAGCCACCCTGACTCTCCTTATTTTTCTAGTGTGAGATTCCAAAACTTTCCTTTTATCACACCATATTCCATGGCCCAAAATCCACGGATTACTTAAGCCCTTTTTCTCAACGTCCTTGTAAGTTTCAGGTTGAGGGGGTAGCATTTGTTTTTCAAGTTAAGCCTTGGCCCCTCCTTAATGTCCCAGGCAAATGTTCTGTATTATAAAATCTTATACTCCTGATCATTCTTGACCAATTGAGTTAACACAAGATACTGTCTTGGAATAGAAAGGTTCTCTCAGAGTTCCTTCCTGGCCTTTGCAAAAGGCTGGCTTAGGTTTTGTGGTTGGAAAAGTGCGTATGTGAGTAGTAATGGAGGGTTGTGTTGGGAAGGTAAATGGGGTTAGTGCTTAAACATAGTGTTAGATGTAATGTCAAACATAGTGCTTAAACGTGGGCCTGGGGATGGCATTCACTCACTCACGTATCTCAAGTAACATTTGATTGAAATTTTAATATGATCGTGTCCAACGTTAAAATTCTGACAGGATAAGCTGGGAATTTACCTCAGTGATTCTGGTGCCGATTCTGCAAGTGCGAGGGCCTAGGTTCAATCCCTGGTAAACACATACAGCAACACAGAATTGTCCTGGGCTTTTCTTTTTCTCTGCGGTGGCTAGAAGAGCAGCCAATGGCAAGGGGAGGGCTTGGCACCTCCAGGTCTAGGTCTAGGGTGTGGTGGCTTCAGATGATTCACTTCTGCCTTGGCAGCTATTGCTGTTGGCATAAGGATGCTGCATGGGAGGGCACTTGTGCTGGCTGGGGGTGGAGGGCAGCACTCGGGCACCTCGGGAAGGCAGAGCTCGAGCACTTCAGGAGGGCAAGGTGCCAGGACCTGAGGATGAGGCTGGCAGGGAAGTTTGCATTGTTGCTGCTGCTAATAGAACATCTCCCCCATGACCAGGAGAAGGTCACCTCCTCTCAGGGTATCTTGTAGTGCATCAACAGACCCCTCTGGGCTTCAGCCTGTAACGACCAGCAGAGAATAGACAAGTCTTTGCTATGCAGCCTGCCTTGAAGCCTCAAGGTCTATCTTCACTGTGGCTGGGATAGGTTGCTCCTCCAGGGCTTCGGCTGGTCTGAGAACAGACGGAAGAAGATTCATGCAGCGATGCCTCATGCCATATTCCAAACTTCTCTGAGGTTCTGAGAAGCCAAAGGCATTAAATTAACTACTGTAAATAAGTGGACAATTACTCCGACTTCTTCCATTTCCTTACTCTTCAGTGTGGTGAAATGTACTTCAAATCACCCATTCTTTATTTCCAAAGACAGCTGACTTTGCCCCGTGACCCCAAGCCTGGAGGCTTCCAACCCTTTGTGATGCTCTTCTTTTTAACTTCCCACTCTCCCAATAAACCCAGTTGTCCCTTTATGCCTCTGACTGTGGTCATTGGAAGGACAGAGAATGCCCCAGATAGAAAGCGGGTCCCGCAGGGGACAGGGGACAGCGCCTATAGAGCCACTGGGGGCGATCAGGAGGCTACCTGAGGGACGAGGAGTTCCTGGAGACTGGAGCCCTGGCATTGCCCCTCGCTGTGCCTCCTGTGGCGCTCACACCGCTGTGGGAGCCTGCTGCAGCCCACCGACAGCCTCACACTGACTCCTCACTTTCTCAGGGGAGGGGTTGCAAGCAAGAAGCTTGGGATGTGGGCCAGGGGTGCAGGCATCAGGTTTGAGGTTGAGCCAGCAGAAGTGGGATGTTCAGGCCACAGAGGAGGCTAGGTTTTGGGTGGAGGCCTCAACTCTGAGCCGGAAGATGCCTGTCTTGGGAGGGCAGAAGAGCCTGTCTCTGTGGCCTCCATCGTGCTGGCGGTACAAGCCGTAGGGAAGTTGTAGGATTTTTTTGTTTTTAAATTAAGTCCCGTGTTGTCTTTATACAGGAGCTTGTGTGTTACATCACGGGGCAGTCAGTAACTCCTGAGCACTTGCTATGGCGCAGCCCAGGCCAGGCCTGCCGTGAAGGGAAGCCCCGATCTGTGGCTGGGTGGGCCAGGCTGGGGCTGTCACGGCGGAGTCTGTCAGGCTTCAAGTGGGGGAACAGGGGGTACAGAAGACACGCGAAGGAAACTGCTGCTGGCTCCCAGGGGAGAGCTGCGGTCAAACCCCGCACCCTGTCTGCACAAGTGCTGGCTGAGGACTACTATGCTTCACTTGTTTTAGCCACCAGACCATTCTGTTAACCGAGTCTTGTTCTTCAAGACTTTAAAGCGCTGTCATGAGAGGGTTGTAATTCTAGGACGGCAGTTCTTACCCCAAGGAAACCGTCTGGCTAACAGGAGACGACAGGGTAGCCAGGGAGGCTGGACAGGCTCAGCCCTGCTGTCTGCACACTCTGAGCAGCCGCGGGGTGAGCATGACTGCTCTGTGTAGTTCCTGAGCAGAACTGGTGACTGAGGGGAAGAAGACGTATCGTTATTCAGCGTCTGAAGGAGATTTTCAGCACTTAGGGGGTGAATGCCCACCTGACATGCGTCCTTCCAGAGGAAGTGGTCGGACAGCAGCTGGCTGACAAGGTAGAGCCTCGTTGAAGGCTGCTCATCTGGTGACACACTAGACTGTCTCGTGGGTGTTCTCAATGCTCCTCTTTGCTGTGTTTTCACGGTTTAGGCCTCAGACCCAACTCCGCCCCTTCTACTCTATGTCTACCAGCCCTGCTGCCCTGGCACCTGTGATTCCCAAGACGTGGAGGCTTTTTCTCCAGAAGAGACCACAGCTGTCTCTTGTCCTGATTCCACTGCATGCCATCTCACTCTGCGGTGTCCCGTGCTGTCCCCAGGGCTGTCCAGGGCTCTCCCATAAGGGTCAGCTTGCTTACAAGGCTGCGCCTCACCAGTAGAAAACATCCTCTCATCCACAGGCCCAGTACAAGGGCACATTCTAGAATGTTCTGAGGTGTTGTTTTATTGAGAAGCAGAAAGCAAAGTTCGTCCTCTCAGAGCGCTCAGGACAGGATTGGAGGAGGGAGGAGGGTTCTGCTGTCTGAGACAAGAGGAAGGATGAATAAGCTGAGGGGCTAGTAAGAGAGGAAATCCTGGATATTTCCATTGCAGGAGACGCTCGCAATGCCTTTTAAAGTTTTCAACTCTCCTAGAGAGTCAAGACCCCCTGATAATGAAACCAACCCCCTCCCCCCCCCCCCGCATGTTCCAAACTTGCAGCTACCTCTCCAGCCAGCAGAGGGCAGCAGCAGTGGGCCAGACAGCGGGCCAGGCAGCGGTGAGGACTGAATCCGTCTCACGGTTGATCCGGAGACCGGGCCCAGGTCTGGCATCTGGGGAAAGGTACTCCAAACCAGCTGCTCTGTGCCGGCCTTGCTGCTTCCTGGAGGGGACCTTGGAGGCCTTTCATGAAGTGACCTAGGATGGGTGTTCTGTGAAGACAGCTTCCTGCACCCTTTACCGCTGAGCACAGCTCGGAGTGACTCCGAGTGAGGCGCTGAGCACGAGGAATCAGGGTAATTAAGCTCTGGTCCTAAATCCAACAGAACCACGTCTGTGACGGGGGTCTGAGGCTTGCTCATCTCCAGCGCCCACCTCGTGGGCCGTAACAAGGTACCCAGGGCTCTGGTGTCGATCACACGCTGCTTATAGACCGGCACAGACGCTATGGCTCCAAGCCCCGGATCGGACTTCGGTCTGGAAGCTCCTTGGTTCTACCTCTCCAGACGGAGGTGAGGAAGCGGGAGGAAGGCGGCCGGAGATAGTCGCACTTTGCTTGGCTGCGCCTCTGGCCCTTGGGCATCCTGTGTTGTGAGAGGACGCAACTAGAAAGGGCTCGCTGAGTCCACCCCCCAGGAAAGAGTCCTCTGGGGTGTCCAGGGCAGCCGTCTAGCATCTTTCCCATCCCCCACTACATTCTCATCATCGCATCCCGTTCAAACACCTGCAACGAAATCACCACCAATATTGACACTCATCTTCAGCTCGGGTCTGAAGGATTAAATGAATGATTAAATGATTAAATGATTAAATGAATCCTTAAATGAAGGATTAAATGAAGCTCATTTTAACAGCATCTCTGTTGGGGTGTGTGTGTGTGTGTGTGTGCGCGCACATGTGCGTGATGGAGGGCACCACAGGTGTGAAGAGGCGGAAGATTTGAAGGTGCACACCGTGGTTCATGGGGCAGTGTTGTGGAGATGCTGTTATTGAGTCAGCGAGCTAAAAGTTTGGAAGATAGGACAGAAATTCTGTCAACTTTCTGTGGAAGCCGAGTTGAGTTCTAGATGGAGGTGAGAGGGTCAAAGAAAACCTCCGGGGGCGTCACTTCCTCCGTGGAGGCTGTGTAGGGGGTGCCTCTCATTCTGGGGCTTTCCTATGCCTACACCTGTCTGGAGCAGTTTATTTCATCTGGAATGGATACTTCCCCCTTTGCTTCCTTTAATCAGCATGACTTCCAGGGTAGTTCACCAGGCCAGGCAGAGTTTCCTCATCACACAAAGTAGCGGAAGGGAAACCCTCTTGAATGTGCGCCTCTCTTGTCGTAATCTTCAGCTCTCAAATACTCTTGGTTTCTGCTCCTCACCGAGGTGAAGTTCAGGTGTCTCTGGTCTGACAATACCGCCAGTGCCCAGCAGGTGGTGCTAGAAACACACCAGTGACTTCGCCGGTAGCGTGTTTGGATGGTGGTTCTCAGACACTCAGGCAAGTACTTCTAGCTTAAAAGTTATGTCAGTAATTCAGTGAAAGAAAAATACATTGTGTACAGTACAAATAAAAGAGCTTCGGAAATATTTAGCCAAGGGAAAAAAAAAAAGGGAAACATTGTCTTAGCACCGCCTCACAAAGGCGCTCATATTATGTTTCCTTCTTAGGCATAGCTCGGGAATCTCGATCCATCGACACCCCCAGTTCCCGGCTGGAGTAAAAGCGAGTAGATGGTGGAATTGTCCATGGACCACTGAGAGAGCTTCCCGACAGACTCTGTTTTATTCTCTTTATCTGACAGAGAGCAAATAGGCACCCTGTTGCTCAAAGAGGGGCCGCATCTCACAACCATGTGGCCCCTGACTGACTCGAGTCATCTCAGGGATTTCCTGTACCCCTGTCACATCCCTCTTTGTGAACTTCTCCTGTGTCCAGAACAAGGCAGAGACAAGGCCCATCATCAGAAGAAATGTCAAGGTCCTGGGATAAGCTCACAGCCGGCGGGAAGGGCTGAGCTTTCATAGGGTTTGTGAAGTCATTCAGGGGAAAACAGAAACAGATCTCATGGCATTCAGCACAGTTGTAATGTAAATCATATGGCATATTTTCATTGGAGTTAAATATCTGTGCTAAGTTTTCAGCCATGGTTATTTCTGGGAACCTTAATAACGTTGTTGAATCCCAGGGGGACAGAACTGAGACAGCTCTGTGTTCTTGTAGTGATCTCACAGAACCAGCAGGAGGCAGTGTGACAGAGAAAGCAGCTGCTGAAAATACTGGACCACAGGAGGAGGGTCCGAAAACACGGCCCTTGTGACTACATCGTCCTATCTCTTGGAAGAAGACTAGGCCAGTATCTTTCTTCTGAAAACCAGGTGACGTTTTCTTGATTGTGTAGTGTCCCTACTGTTGTTGCTGGAAATAACAAGATGGTGGGCCAAGGGATGGGGTGCCTCCACGTCCCGCGGGGAGTGCTGGCTTCCCACCTCCGCCTGTGACTCTGCCAGGTCTTTTCTGTCTAAACGGAGCTACTATGGTCCCTTGGGGCCTGTTCTCCCCAGAGCAGAGTGTTCCCCTCTGTCTGTCTGTCTTCAGTCTGTTCTGTCTTTACAGATTCAAGTGTGACGAAGAACCCCAGGGAAAGTCATTGCTTTTCTTCTTTTTAAATCCTGAGCTCAGCTTGGGGAGTAGGAAACCAAACAGGTTCCGCCACTGCTTCCTGACATCCCGTGTCTCACCCCGTCCTGAACAGGCTTGCCAGACTCCCTCTTTGCACTGCCAGCCAGTTTCCCAGGTTTTTGTGGAGTGACAGTCCTGCTTCCTATGGAGGACACGAGTGCGGGGGGCGGGGCGGAGCGGTGCGGGGACAAAGTGCTTCAGCGGAGCGGTGGACGCGCCATGAGCAGTCCCTGCCTGTGCCGCCTTTCTGCGCTTGTGGCTCTGTCTAGGGACTGTGGGCTGGATCTCACTGTACTTCGTATTCCCGCTCCTGTCTCTCCCTCACATGCTACAAGTGCCTAAGCGCTGGACAGCGCTCAAGTTTGTCAACAGATTACATTAAGATCATTTCTCTCCAGATCGTAGCATACTCCTCTTAAGACCATGATACCGGTGCTTTCCTGGGGAAGCAAAACAACAGACACCTTTGCCCTCAAGACAGGACCTCGGCCAAGATGGCAGGCAGACACACCAAGGGCGGAGTGAGCTCAGATCACGGTCCCGGTGCTCATCTGCTAGTTATGTGGTATCAGCTGCTGGAGTGAAGCCTCGTGTGAGTCCTGTGTGAACCAGGAGGGAG
>PVIR01029451.1:0-21095 GCA_004026965.1 Petromus typicus | reverse complement strand
GCCTGTCTTGCAAGCGCAAGGGCCGGGGTTCGATTCCCCGGTAACCACATAACAATACTGGGTGTGGAGACCCACACCCAGCAGCAACCAGTACCACATACCACAGTGCTGGGCGTGGTGGCTCACGCCTGTCATCCCAGCACTCGGGAGGCAGAGGCAGGAGGATTGTGATGTGAGTTTGAGGCTGAGCTCAGGGCCACCCTGAACTACAAAGCGAGACCCTGTCTCAAAAAAAAAAAAAAAAAAAACCAAACATCACTGAGACTCAAATGATTCAAAAAAAAAAAAAAAAGTGCTGTGTAAAAGGAGAAAAAACAACCCCGTCACTCTGAACACAGGCAAAGAAGTCTGTCTTTCCACTCCCATGTAGTTTTTTTTCTCTAAGCAGGAAGCTGTGTTTAAACTCCACTGTGAACCATGAACAACTGGGGAGACATGATTTAACCAGTTCATTGCACAGAGCAGTTGTTTTTTTCAGGAAGACAGAAGGACTGTAGCTGCCACATCTGATAATCCCTGTGGGTGTTAAACCAGCAAAATGCAGAGGAAAGCAGCAGCTGCAGGGTTGCAGGCTGCAGCACAGGCCAGCGAGGCCAGCCCTGGGAGGTGTGCATACCACCCGCTCCTAAGTGCGCAGCCAGTGAGAGGCACCTCACTGCACATGCAAGATACCCTCTACCATGCCTGCTCTCTGTTCTGCCCAGGCTGCCTGTCACAGTGGGTCACCTGAGGCTAAAAGGTCCTAGAGAGCTACTGTCTCCTGTGGGGATGTGCCACAGTGCCACCACACATCAAGACACAGGATACCCTGAGAAGCAGGGAGACTACCACAGCCCACTGTCAGAGAAGGATGATAGCCTGGAGCCTCTGCAAGCCCTGGTGGTGTCCACGCACGACTCCAGTTCCGGGCTGAGGGCCACAGGGATGTGCATGACCACTTGCCGGCAAGACTCACCAGGGGCCTCTTCTCTGTCTGGGAATTTGATCTGAACACTGTAATCCCGAGTGATCTGCTGGATTCTGGAACCTTTAGGGCCCATGACAGACCGATGAAACTTCTGGGGAATAGCACACTCCACCGTCACTTGAGCCTCCTGCACAGCAGAGGCGGAGAGAGGAAGAAGAAAGGGTGAATTCCTCAGGTCGGCACAGCACACGATCCATCTTTCCTTGCACAGAGTTATCTCCACTTCAGGGGACCCAGCCCTCTTCTCTGACTGGGTGGAAAAGAAGTTGGTTCCATAGACCGAAAGCATCTGTGACTGGTCACTGTCACACCATCCTACTCAGGGGCAGGACTGCCATGTAGCTAAGAACAAGCTTTTTTTGTGTGGTACTAGGGAAGGTGGAAACCAGGGGTGCTCTACCACTCAACTATATCCTCAGCTCCTTTTATTTCTTATTTTGAGAGAGGTTCTTGCTAAGTTGCCCAGTCTGGCCTTATATTTCAATTCTGTCTCAGCCTCCAGAATAGCTTAGATTACAGGCATTTACCACCAGAAAGAGGGGCCTTCCGCTGTCACACTCTGCCGCTCCATGACAGCTCCTCAGGCCAACTATCAGGTCATGAGAGAGGCATGAGGCAGAGGGAGGCCCAGCCAGTGCCCTGTAGAGTGGTCACTGGGACTAGCATTGCCTGAGTCCCCACACTCACCAGGTCCTCGATGATCTCCTGGATGCGCTTCTTGGCAGCCTCCACACAGTCCTTGGCACCCTTGAGGGTGACCTTGTCGCTCTGTGTGCCAGAGCGTGGGAAGCTGACCATCACCCCACCGTACTCCTCGGCAATCTCCCGCAGCACCTGGCCTCGTCTGATGACAAAATGGCGGTGGTGCTTAGGGTCCACCAGCATGTAATCTTCAACTACGTTGTCCTGTGGTGTTCAGAGAAGAACGGAGGATAAGCCGCCCCATCAAGGCTCCAGATGGGAGCCCGTGGCCAAGGCCCTGCTGCCTACCAGGTTCTGGATCAGGGCCTCCAGCTCTCTCTGCGCCTCCCGGACAGCATCCTCCTTTCCTATGATAGTGATCAGGTCCTGGTCCTTATCCTCTGCAGCTGGAAATATGATGCGGGCTCCGGTGCTGTCGCGCACCTTGCGAATTTTACCACCCCCTTTGCCAATGAGGAATTTGTGGTACTCTGGCTTGGCTCGGATATCCACAGTGAAACTCTTGGTTTGCTGCAGAAACAACCACAGGTATGTCAGCTCCACCCACTTGGCAGGACCACAGCACAGAGAAGGAGCATCAGATTCCCACAGGCCCAAAGACTAGATGCTACAGCAACTCCCCCAAGAATCACCTCAAATTGATGAATACCTAAGAGACTGCACTGGTAACTCTTCCCTACTGTGCCAGTCAACAGCAAGTGAGCTTCTCTGATCTGCAGGATGCAGCCATGAGCAATGTGAGGTGCAGGCAGAGAGTATCCCTGAGGAGGTTCTGTCCCAGCAATCTGTACCACCCAGTCTGGAGAGCCAAAACCCAGCTCAAGTGTGTACAAGGTTCTCAGTCTGTGGCAGCACAAGATCCAGATGTGACACCAAGGGAGCAGGCTCAGCAAGAGCCGGCACTGTGACCCCCTAAGAGTGACCAGTAATTCTGGCAGGCTCACCTTGGAAATGGCGACTTGCGCCACAGGGGTGCCTCTTGCCTTCCTATAAACCTGACCCTGGTGCACAGAACTCAGAGGAAGGACACAGGAAAGAAAAGATTGGCTAGCACACAAAATGCATGCTTTTCTCTTCTATGGTGCTGGGGATGGATTCCAGAGCCTGAGCTACATTCCCAGCCTTTTTTTATTTTTAGACAGGATCTCATTAAGTTGCTCAGACTGAGCTTAAACTTGCAATCCTCCTGCTTCAGCCTCCTAGAGGGCTGGGAATATAGACACATACCAACATGCCTGGGAAGAAGTTAATTATCTTTTAAATGTTGAGAGAATCTACTAGTGGTACTACTGTTCAGGAATTTAATTCTTTCCACAATTCTAGTTGCAAACTGAATCGACGAGATTCAAATCAAATTTAATGGTTAGGTTCAGCATCAACCTTGTGGAGAAATTTGATTTGGTTCTTGTCCAGTCTGGTTTGCCGCCAGAATTGTGGAAAGAATTTAAGTTCCTGAAGTGAAGCACTATTGTATTCTATTTTTTTTTTTTTTTGAGACAGGGTCTCACTTTGTGGCTCAGGCTGGCCCTGAGCTCAGCCTCTAACTCACATCACAGCAACCCTCCTCCCTCTGCCTCCCAAGTGCTGGGATTATAGGCGTGAGCCATCACCCCCGGCACTGCGTATGTGGTGCTGGTTGCTGCTGGGCGTGAGTCTCCATACCCAGTATTGTATATGGTTACTGGGGGATCAAACCCAAGCCCTTGTGCTTGCAAGACAGGCACTGGAACCACTGAGCTAAATCCCCGGCCCCTACTATTGTATTCTTTGGATGGTCACAAATAACATTACCTAAAGGGCAAAGAATCAAGTAGATCCAGCCATGCAATATGGTAAAAGATAACACAAAACCCAAGAGTTTACCTCAGAAATGCGAGCTTAAGTTCTTCACCCATCAACAAGACACCAAAATGACAATGATGATGATAATGAAAATGACAACCACATGAGATATCAGAAAAGCATCTGACAAAATCCAACACCCCTTCCCCACAAAGCTCTCACAAACTCAGCACAGGGCAATGTTTCAGGACCGAGAGCAGGACGCTGCCCGTAGGCATCGTAATCCTATGGGCAGAGGGGAACCTTGAAAAGCTACAAGGAGGAGCTTCTGAAACAAAGTCCCTGTGGAAATTCAGATATATTTCCACAGGACAATCCTGAAAACTGGACAAAAAGTACTATTTTCAGTATCACTAAAAATAGATATAAAGGAGGGGGATTTAGCTCAGTGGTTCCGGCGCCTGTCTTGCAAGCATGGTTTGATCCCCCTTGATCCCCCTGTAACCACATACAATAATGGGCATGGAGACTCACGCCCAGCAGCAATCAGTACCACATACCACAGTGCCGGGCATCGTGGCTCACACCTATAATCCCAGCACTCGGGAAGCAGAGGCAGGAGGATTGCTGTGATGTGAGTTTGAGGCTGAGCTCAGGGCCAGCCTGAACTACAAAGCAAGACCCTGTCTCAAAAAAAAAAAAAAAAAAAAATAGAGCTATGAGCCAAACACCATCTGCTGTATCTGTATGCTGAAAACCACAAAGCACCACTGGAGGCTCCAAGGACTGAAAAACTACAGAGAATTGGCCTGAAGCCTTGAGACTACAGAGCTGTTTGTTCTCACTACTCAAACTTCCAGATTCTACTCAATCCCAACCAAGACCTAAGTGTGAGTACTTTCTAGAAACCCACAGGCTGGTTCCAAAATGCATAAGGAAAGGGAAAGGACCTGGAACAGCCACAGCAATTCTAAGTTGGGGTTTTTTTTTTTTTTTTGAGATAGGGTCTTGTTTTGTAGTTCAGGCTGGCCCTGAGCTCACTATGTAGCCCAGTCCAGCTTGGAACTCACAGCAATCCTCTTGCCTCTGCCTCCCCAGTGCTGGGATTATAGGCGTGAGCCACCACTGGGAGATCAAACTTGGGTCCTTGCACTTACAGATAATGGAACCAACTGGGCTAAAGCTCCAGCCCAGTCACAGGAATTTTAAAAAGGAACAGAGATAGAGAACTTATACCAGCTGACACACAGACTTCCTGTAAGGCCAGTCACCCACAGCCCACAGTGCAGCCACAGCACAAGAGCCACGTACACTAGGGGCTTTCCACAAAGAGCTCAGGTGTTTTGCTGGAGAACCCTGGGGGTAATGTCACTGCACTCTGATGGTAGCAATAGTCACATGACTTACTTATCAAAAACTCAGAACTATACAGGGCCAGGGTTTTAGCTTAGCGGTTCCAGAGTCTGCCTAGCAAGTGCAAGGTCTTGAGTTTGATCCTTAGTAATCACATACCACAGCGCCGGGCATGGTGGCTCACACCTGTAATCCCAGCACTCGGGAGGCAGAGGCAGGAGGACTGCTGTGAGTTCGAGGCTGGCCTGGGCTACATAGTGAGCTCAGGGCCAGCCTGAAGTACAAAGTGAGACCCTGACTCAAAAAAACAAAACAAACAAAAACACCCACTTCAGATAAATACAAAAAAAAATCGAGTTTTACTGTAAATCATACTTTAAGACAAACCTTCCCTCTACCCTTAAATGTGCCAACAAGTATATTCTCCTTATTGTCTACAAGGACATTGGACTTGAAAAGGTCTCTCCAGAGTGGCAAAGACCCAGAGACACAAAGGACTACACAGTTGCTTCCTGGCTCAAAGGAAGGAAGGGCACGCAGGGTTTTCTACAACACCACGAGGAACCCGGATCGAGGCTCACCTTCTCCTCAGCCAGGTGCAGGAGCTGCTTCTTGGCCTTCTCCACATCTGAGGAAGGGCCCCTGATGACAACTGTGTCACTTCCGGAACCTTCTACGGGAAAGTGGATGTGAACACCACCGCACTCCTCCATGATGGAGCGGATCAGACGGCCCTTCGTGCCAATAAGGGAGTTGTGCAACTTGGCGGGGATCGAGACTTCCACCTCAGCTATGTTGGCCTGAAACCAGAACACGGCAGCAAAAGAGGTCACTGTGGAATGGCAGGGAAGGCCCAGCAGCGGGAAGGTGGCCAGGCTGGGAGATGTCCCACCAGAAGGGACCCAGGGCTGCACATAGGTGCGTGGGGTGGGAATGGCAGCAGGGCACATGGTGTGGGAGGAGGGCTGTGACTCTGACCCCTCAGCCAGCAGCAGGTGTACATTCCTGTCAATGTTTCCAGCCAAGATAAAGTAGCACAGACTGAATTCACCCCTGACCTAAATGGGTGTCTTCCCAGACACAGGTGACAGCAGAAACAAGGGAAGCTGATGTAGTCAGGAGGGAAGGGGCACAGGTGAGAGCCCAGGTCCAAAGAGCAGCAGCAGAGAGGGAACCTGAGCTAAGGGCAGCACTCACACCCACCCAATTGGCTTAGACATCACCCCTGGCATTCAAACCTACAATATAGCCTGGTGGTGGGAGATACTGGGTCCTGGCTCAACGTGGCACCCACCCACCACGAACAAATCTTTTGTAGTCTCACTTTTGTAGTTCAGGCTGGCCCTGAGCTCCGCCTCAAACTCACAGCAGTCCTCCTGCCTCTGCCTCCTGAGTGATGGGATTACAGGCGTGAGCCACCACACCTGGCACTGTGGTATGTGAAACTGACTGCTGGTGGGTGTGAATCTCCATGCCCGGCATTATTGTATATGGTTACCAGGGATTGAACCAGGACCCTTGCACTTGCAAGGCAGGCACCAGAACCACTGTGCTAAATCCTTGGCTCCCTGACAAATCTTTAAGCAAGTTTTAGAAAGATCACACTGCTCCAGTGCAAGTAAGCTCATTTAAAAACAGAGGAATTGGATATCAACAATAACAGTTTTGCAAAGAAACAGGCAAAAACAATCTAGAATAGAGAAAAGAAATTAGGAACTACCCTAGACTGACACAGGTATTAATTAGGTTAGGCAGACTAAGGGTAAAGAATATTTAACCACTTAAGGTAACTTTAAGACCAAGCCAAATTTGATGTGCTGGCGAAGGAGTAACAGGTCACAAAAATGCTTCGTCAAATAAAAGAAAGAACAAAAAGGGCAAATGGAAAAAAGAGCAGGAAGACTGCAACACAACCATACAAAACAGCCCCAACAAGGGACCAAGTGCTGGGAGGACGGAGTAAGTCAGTGTCTAATGGGCTCAGAGTTACTGTTGATGATGAAAAAGCTCTGGCAAGGGAGAGTTGCATACCTACAAATGTATTTAATGCCACTGAGTTACATTTAAAACTATTTAAAATGGCAAATTCTATGGCATGTTCAGTTACCCAAATTAAAAAAAAGGAGCAAACACAATTTAATAAAATTTGTTAAATATATACAATAAAGGTAATGATAAAAATGCATAATCACAAATGTAAATGCAGAGAGCACATTTTAAAAGTCAGAAATCAACTCAAATAAAATGTTGAAAAGAAACCCACTCTAATATCAGAAAAAATAGACTTCAGAGCAAATAACGTTGAGATAAAAGGTCATTTTATAGCAACACAAGAGCAAAGAACTTTGAGATAAAAGGTCATTTTATGGCAACACAGATTACATATCCTTTGTAGGGAACGACAGCACTGGACAGCAAGAGTCACCAGGGGACACTATCAACCTCACACTCATGGTCTCCACCCCTTCCATCAGAGGAAACCCTCACAGACACTAATATCAAGCAGAAGAGATGATCCACCCACACAGGGAAATAAACGCCATCCTACCACAGAGAGGGGAAAGTTCAGAACCCTCTACAAATGGCTGCATGAACTATCTAGGATCTCCTCACACAGAGTACAGAACACCAAGACTCACCTGCCTCACCCACCACAACTGTGGCAGAGTAGGGGCTGCCAAGGGTGGAGAAGGGAGTGAGAAGGGGAGGGAAAGAGGGAGAGACAGGGTGGCAGAGCAGACCAGGGAGGCTGTAATGTAGAGGGAGTAAGGCTTTCTTGGAGTGATAGATGCACGCATTGGGATGATTCCTCAGGTGGACACATCAAAATTATTGAAAGTACACTGTATGTATGTATAGCTTATTTTATGTTAATTTTTCAAAAGGTAAAAAAAATAGTGAGCACTTTCAGAAATGATTTTCAAGTGTTATAACAATGAATGAAAGAAAATGACCAAGTATTCAGTGCCATCGCCATGAGGTCAGGTACATGAGCATCACGAGAAGCAGCTAAGAGCAGCCAGCCAACCTGTCAGCACTGCCTGTTTAAGCCACAGATCGACCCTGAGCCACGTGGGCCTTGGGACCCTGCCAGAGGTTTTATGTCACAGGAAGCAAGCAAGACTCATGGGACACCCTCATTACCAAGTCTTTCTGGATGGACAGAATCCGACTCCGCGCAGCCTCGCAGTTGGCACGCTTGCCTGTGATGACGATGGTCTCAGAGTTGCTGTTCTCTGCTGGAAGGTCGATCTTGGTGTTGCTCTCTTCACGGATCTACAAGAAGCAAGAAGAACAGAAGTTGGGCAGAGTCCTTCCATGGTGGAGGCCCCAAGCTTAGGCCTGGAGGCCTGGAGACCTGCTGCTGTCACAGGAGCCCAATCTCTAGAGTGGTACAAGGCTAAGAAGGGTGAGAGAGGAGAAGCCAAGGCCCAGGGGACAACCCGGTCACCTTCTTAATGTTTGCACCTCCTTTTCCAATGATGTTCTTGTGAAACTGTTTGAAGATCGGAACAGAAATCGAGTAGCTGTTTTCCACCTTAGGACAAAAGGGCAGCATAATTAACTACTCATGCCAAAGAGTGAAGCCTCCCTTCTACATTAGAACTTGGCAGGGTGAGTTATGGATAAACAGGGACCTATAGTCTCCTTTCCTCCTCATCGTCAAGAGGTCTGTCATGCGGACAGGTGAGATAAGTAGAACAACAACAAATTAACCTGGCATGGTATGATCATATGACCCGAAGTTCCCTTTCATGAAAAGCAGTACTGAGCAGAACCTGCAACGTGCTAGCTGAAGCTCTACAATCAGCAGCACTTCTGTCTGCCAGGCACTTTCCAGACGCTCTGGCTGAGGAGGGGCTCAGAGTCTGCATCAAGGCAACTTTCAGCTCCTTTGCTCTTGGCAATGGTGATGGCTCATTGAGAATGTCAACGAAAGCTGCCGAGAGTATCAGTAAAGCACCTTGCTGGTGGATGGGTGAGTCATGACCTTGGGGACTACACCTGATCCCTGGCCCCATCCTCTGTGCTCTGTTTCCCATCTACCTCTTACCATGATGTTCCTGCCCTGGACCCAGCCAATCATGGACTAAAGACTCTGGAACTGTGAGCCAAAATAGACCTCTCCTCCACTAGTTGCAGGTATCTGGTATATTGTCCAGGAACAGGAAGGCTGACCACTAGAGGGATCTAGCCCACAGCTGTGTGACAGCTTCGGGAGCTAAGAGGCCTCCAATGTCACCTCTCAGGGTAGATGCCCACCTACTGCAGCCCCTTCAAGTGACCACTGCAAGTGGCAGTCCACAGCCTTTCCAGAAAGTCCTCTTTCACACTTTTCTCACTTCAGATTTTGAAAAAATAATAAACGACTCTTCATTCCATTTGGGCAATTTCTTTCTCCTTACTACATGGGATAGTTTTTTTTCCTAGGAATCTGAAGACACTTCAAGGAAACAAGATTATAGGGCATGAAAAAGGAGGAATCTCCCACCCAAACTGCACAGCACAGAAGGGCTGGCAATTATTACCAGTCTGAACAATCAGGTATTGACAGAGTTCTCTCACACCTAAGAGAAGATATTCCCAATGTAGGGCTCCAAAAGGCAGAATCAGGAGTTCTGATGTGACCCCTACCCCATCATTACCAGCACAGCTATACAACCCAGGGTGTAAGAAGTCCCCTACCAGATCTGCCACCATCTTCTGCATGTACTTGGTGCATTTTTCCACTTCATTCTTGGGCCCTCTGAGTTGGACAATGTCACTTTTTTGTGCTGGGTCGGGGAAATTGATGATTACCTACAATGAAACATCAGGAGACTGAGTTTGATCATTAGGACTGGCTTCCAAAATAATGAATTCTTCCTAAGTGCAAATCAGACCACTCTTAAGAGTGATGAAACAATGCCTTTGAGACTAGGAGTATGGTTCACAGTACAGTGTTTTCCCAGCATGTAGGCTGTGAGTTTGAGCCGACTGCCAAATAAATAATAAAGTAAAAAAGAATGTCTTTGGAAAACCTTTACCTCTGGGAATTTATCACGAATTTCACGGATCCGTTCACCTTTCTGCCCAATGATTGTGCGATGAAATCTCTGCTCAATGATTAGGTCCTTGGTTCGCTCATTTTCCTAGAAATACAGACGATGTCATTTATCATTAGCAGGCTAGTGAATTTCCCCATGAACCAGGAGGCACTGGAAGCCAGAGGACTAGCACAATCCAGTTATGCTGTGTATCAGTCCTCTTAAGGAAGTACCACTGAAGAAATGACCTCAGGACCCTCCAGCAGATGCTGTCAGGGCAGTGATTATCATGGAGTTGGTACTTATTTCCACAGAACTAGAGATGAGCCCAACTTTGCTACTTGGTAGCCCATTACTCTGCATGGTGGGGAGCACCCCTTCTGGAACCGTTCTCCCCACATGGGTCCAACACACACTGAACCCATGGGGGTCTGCCTCATCTCCTCCGCAGGCCCTTAAAATGTCACGCAAAATACAGAACAGGCAGATCAGGAGTCTTAGGAAGGAAAGACCAGCCTCTCAAATGTTCTAAAGAGCTCTGCTGGTATAGACTAGTATCAAATGGCAGGATTCAATGACTGTGCAGGTAGAAGACACTATAGGACAGTCACCCAGAGGGCCGGGAAAGAGAGACCTGGCACCTGGGTAACAGGGTGGTAGGAGGCTGGACCATACACTGGGTGTAACTGGATCCTGCACACTGGCAAGAGTATCAGTGCTGTCATTATTTATTGTGCCATATTTGTTTTTTCTGGACTCTTAAAGGTATCTAGCAACCCTCATGTACAGCCAAGCTGATGATCACTGCTGTGGGCATCTGATATGTATCAGCAGGAGTACTTGTAGCTTAGGGTAAGCAGAAGACAGGTGTCAGGTAGCCCAGGGCAGTGTAGTGCATCTGAGGTTCCTGGAAGGCCCTGCGCTTCTCTGGTATAGCTTAGGAGTTGAGACAAGATGTACTGGCGATTGGGGATAACGGCAGAAAACGTAGCCATGGAAATCGACTCAGTAACGGATTGTGTAGCTTCTGTTCTCCAGGACCACACATATTTCCCAATACTGCTGTTCTTAAGCACAGCCTTTAGACACTGACTTATGCCCTCTAAGAGGGCTCTGGATGCTAGAGGGCTCACCATGCGAGATGCGAGATCTAGCAGCTCCCGCTTGGCCTGTTGTACACCCTGTGGGTCCCCCTCAATGCGGATCAGGTTGCTCTTCTCACTGTCAGGAGGGATGCGCACGGACACCTTGTACTGGTCTTTGATTCTGTTAACTTGGGACACAAAAGGAAACATATCTTGGACACAGAAGCTCTGGGGTACAGGACCAAGCCCCAAAAGTCCTGATCAGTTATTTCTTCAAACCAAAAGCTGTGACTAGTCTCCAGAAAGAGTTCATGTTGTCTAAAATCAGAACCAGTCATGGTGTTCACCAGACTGCACGGTTTCTGGGGTACCGGCTCCTAGACTTGCATGTACATTGGCACAGGAGGTGGGCTGTGTGAGTGCCCGGGCTTTAGAACATTTAAAACATCTCATATGTGAGTAACATGAAAGCAAATTTGGGAATGATGACTCAAGCAGAAACATTACACATATTAAGACTGCAGCCAATATCCCACTGTCTACCTAAGAGCTCACAAGAACCACATTATTGTCCAGAAACTCCAGTGTCAGTCCAGATCCAGTGAGCCTCACACTGTCTTTGCATAACAAATGGAGCTGCAGACACTCCTGCAGCCACCATCCTGGACACAACCAGGAATCTCTAAAGCTCTGGAGAAGCCTTATCATCAGGAACTGAGGTAGCCATTTGTTTATTGTGCACATGTTCCCAACTACACACGCAGAGGCAGTGACAGGGCAGGCAGTGTGTGCTAAGGACTAGCAAGAAGAGATAGCTGTTCCATGATGACAACACAGGACAAAAAAAAAAGCAGCAAACAGAGAAGGCCATCAGATTTGATTATAGGAGAAAAAGCAGAACTGAATCAGAAGAAAACAGAAGAGACACAAATTGCTGCCCAGGCTACACTAAAAGGCTCTGCAATTCATAGAAAGAAGAAACTAGGAATTTCTATTCTGTTGTACTTCCTCACACTTGGCCAAGTGTAAACACCACAGTTGGCCAAAACAAAAAGGAAAATCACTGAAGTAAGTTCATGGTATGTGTATACTTTAAACAGCCCTGAGATTCCTGTCCTGTCAAAAAAGTCCCAGAGAACAAGAGTGACAACAGGCAGGGCATACTGCCTGCAGACCACAGTGAAGGGGACAGGCTTTTATTTATTTACTTGTAAAAAAAATAAATGGCACAGTGTTAGGAAGGGTTCTCTGGTGATGGAGTGATCTAGGAACAGAGGTATCAGCCTACCCCCCCCCCCAAAGGTAAAACCCAGGGTGGAAGGGAGCTGTCTCCAGAAAGTGTAAGCAACATGCTGTGTGGGCAAGACCGTGTGGTTAAACCAGGGAAGGAAAAGGAAGCAGCCTAGTACTCAACTCAACAGGATGATTTTTTTGTGTATGTGGAACTCGGGCCCGTGTGCTCCCAAGGTCAGGTGCAGTACCACTTGAGCTAAATCTCCAGTCCCTCCAGTGCTCAACCCAAATATGTCTGAAGCCACAGCATCCTGGCCATCCCCAGACTTGGCCTAGACAAGTCAAACTGTAAGTTTAAGCTGATACATGACTAGCCGATCATTCAACAGCCTCCCTTACCAGGCTGAGACTTGGGACACAGTCATGTGTGCCTTTAGGTTGGCCCCAACAGGTCGATTTCTAAAAGGAATAATTTAGCAATAGGCCAAACAACCCAAACTTGGCCATGGCATTTCCTTTCCTTAGGTGAAATAAAAGTGGCCTCTTCCAGCGGCTGGGAGGCTACACATCAGAAACTCCCATGACAACAGTGCTGGCTGTCTGCACTAAGGTTCCCTTCTTGTAGCTGACAAGGATGCCTCAGGATTGCAGGGTACCCTGCAGCAGGCAAGGACCCCCACTCCTGCAGCTCACTCACTGTTGGCGCCGCTCTTTCCAATGAGATGTCTGTGGAACCTGTGGTCAATGTTGATCTCCACATAGTCCATCCGGTTGATCTGCAGGAGGTATGCAAGGCAGATCAAGAGACACAGGCTTGAGGCTTTGGGGCACACTGAGGTTCACACAGGGAACCAGATCTCCAACCCAGACAATGCTAACTCTTGTCTTTTGTCAACACTCAGCAGCAATTCACTACTGCCAGATTGTCCCTCTGGTGCCCCTGCCTTCAAAATAAGATCTCTTCTAACCCAGATCAAGTTTAAAAAATCTTTGCTCCACTTCTGGTTGTTTAACGTTCTACCAACCATCCAGTCAGGCTGCCCTCCGCTGTCCATGCCCCCATGGGAAGTCTAAGGACACTCCTGCTGGTCAGAGTCACCTGTACTACCAGCGCACACCATGAAAGGGCACTTACCAAGTCTTTGACCATGCTCTCGATCTGCTCCTGGGCCACATTCACATCTTCTGTGGGACCTTCCAGGGTGATCTTGTCCTCACCCTCTGTGAACTCAATGTGAACCTGCCACAGAAAAGAGCAGACTGGCTGAGGAGACGTCGTGGGGTTGCAGCACCCTCTGCCCCTGCGTGCCATAGCTTGTCCCAGGAGCTCACAGGCACTCTCCTGTGGGCAGCAGACAGTCTCAAATTGCTTTATACGAATATACAGTAGGGGAGGACACACCCACTACTGAGAAAAGTTGAAAGGAAGGGATGGTTTTAGAGGAGTGTGAACAAGCACAGCTGCCTGGAGTGGCAGAGCCACTCATACAGAGCAGTGGTCTCAATAACACAGGAATGGCTCTCTGCCATGTCTGTCCTACCCAAGACTCCCAGGTACTATTCTCTCCCCTTTGAAAGGCTCAATAAATTCACACCTGAAACAAGTTTATGTATAAGTTTTCCTCTCCTCAAATTATAATGCCTAAGTGCTGTGTTTCTTGACAGTGACTGACACATTTTTCCTTAGTTACAAAGATCAGTGACTGGTATCAATAGCTAAATACACTGCACTGTCCTGGAGCCACTTGTGGGAAGCAGCTGTATTTAACAGGACAAACAGAAACCACAAAATAATGTTGGGCAAACTCAACAGCCTGAAAATGTTTTCTTACCTTTGGCATCTGCTGAGTGATTTTGGCCAGGTTCTGCCCTTTCTTGCCAATGATGAAACGGTGAAGCCAGGAAGGGGCAGAGACTGATGAGACTGTGAAACTATTGGCCTAGGAAAAAAAGAAAAATACACTCACAGGTTTGTAGAGCTCAAGGTTATGTTAAAATCAAAGTAAGATTGCTCACCCTACCCATGTGGGCATCCGCCACCATGTCCAGACCCCCAGGATACAAGGCAAGAGACTGGCCACTGCGGGACCCAGAGCTCATCCAAACCAAGCATGTTTCACTCTCAAGGTGGCTACCTTGGCATAGACTTCAGTCAGCGCCTGTCCCAACTTCTCAGGCTCGCCTCGAAGGATCACAGTTTCTGAGGCGCTGTCAGAGGGTGGGATCTCAACAGAGACTCCTGTTCTCTCAAGGATCTCCTGCAGTGAGTTGCCCTTAGGCCCGATGACATACTTATGCTGGGATTTCTTCACTTCCACCGCAATGGTCGTAGTCTTCTTTTTCTAATGAAGAGCACCGTAAGGGCAGTCAGCAGGGAGCACAAAGGAGGCAGTGGAGACAGGACAACACTACTGACAGAGTAGGAGGTGAGCCAAGGGCCCTAGACCACATGTGCTGGTCCCCAAGTAGGGCTGTAACCAACCCTCCCCAGAAACCCCACTTTTTAAGGACTAGACTTCCCAAGTCCAGTCACACTGGATGATAATGTCAATCTCAAAAACACTGGACCTCACATTACGGAACAAGTTTTGAACCTCAGAGTTTGGTTATCTTAAGTTAGCAAAAACCCTGTCATCTCTTCCCACCCAGGGCCTCTGTCTCCTACAGTACTCACTTTTTCCTCATATATCTTCTTGATTCGAGCCACAGCCTGAGCCAGCTGCTCCTTTTCTCCAGTGAAGACGATCTCGGTCCGGCTGACACTGGGTGGAGGGATGTTGATGCGTGTCCCTGTCTCCTGCATAATCTCACCCACGAGCCTGTTGTATGGCCCTGCGATGAAGGGGTGGAAGGCCTTCTCCACCTCTAGCCTCTCCACAGCACGCTTGTCCTGGAGAGGACAGGATGGATTTTAAGGATACCTGAGGACAGATAGGGCTTTCCAGAGCCAGACAGAGGCATGAGAGGCAGGCTATATTCCCAGGCCACCAGGAGGAAGGCTAGTACTGAGCAGTAGCTAACAGAGACTTGGGCCTCAGGCCTCACCTGCTCAGCAGAGATGAGAAGGACTTCATGGCGAGCTTTCTCAATGCCCTCTTTGGTACCAGTGATCTTGATCTGATTGCTGGGGTCTTCTGGGCGTGGGATCTGGATTTTAGTTGCAGTTTTAAGCTCTAAGTCTTGAAGTTTCTCTCCATTTTTGCCAATAACAAAGCGATGGTGTTCCTTAGGAATAGGAACGGTTGCTGAGGCCTATAGCAGGAATAGAATCAAATAAAAAAACCTAGTGTTTGTGAAAACTTCTATTTCTCCACGATATTTCCTCTTACTGGAATGCCACCAAACCTATCCCATCTGGTAGAAGGGTGTGAGCTGAAATGGCATGTCATGCTTGTGGGAAGCATGTCTGACCCCAGCAGCCCATTTTAAGGGCATCTGTACCATGCTCACCCCTAAAGAGAATCTATACTTAGAGGGAAAGTGAGAGGAGACTAACTGCCATGGAGGTGGGTCAGGAACAGGCAAGTGACCACACACACAGAAATCCTGCAGAAACCACTGGTTTACTATCTTCTTGTATTACTTTTCCCTTTTTTTTACTGTTTTTTTTTTCCTTGTAATATGAAGAAAATAGACTTGAGATGTCAACAGCTTTAACTTAAATAACAGCCAATTAGAAGGAATAAATCAAAGGTAAAATTCAATCCTCTTTGCAATACGCTAACCCCATCCTCCATGTTTCAGGGCCACAACGCCAACTTTGACAAATCTTATGACTTAGAAGCAAAAAACTTTCTTAATGGTTCAAAAATCATACAAATAATAAATGTGACTACATGGGAATAAAACACCCACAGCACCATGCCCATACATCAAAGTCAGGCTTGATGGCATACTCCTGTGATCCCAGCACCCTGAGAAGCTGAGGCAGAAGGACTGCAATTTGGAGCCCAGCCTAGGGACTCAACAAGACTCTGTCTCAAAGTAAGTAATAAAAGACCTGGAACGTAGCTCAGTGTGAAGGTCTTGAGTTTGTTCCCCCTTACCACACACACATATCTATACCCATAGAAGTGTAGTATAAAAGATGGCCCATTTCTAAGACAAAAAGTGGTGTGACATAACAATTCAAAGTGCAACAAACTATAAAAAACAAAGCCTCAACAAAAATAAAAGAATGTTTACAGAATAAAGATGTGAATTATTTGAGATTAATTTTAAAAATCACTACAGTTTTGAGCTCAAAGCTGATTCCTTGTCTCAAAAAAAAAAAAAATTAAGCATTTTTAAAAAGTGCTAACATTTGTGTGGAAAAGGTAAAACTCAATCCCCTTTGCAACAAGCTAACCCATTCCTCCATTTTACCACCCAACTTGGATAAACTTTATGACTCAGAAGCAAAACATAATTTCCTAATGATGGCTCAAAATCATACAAATAATAAATGTGACTACATGAGAATAAAACATTCATAGAAAAAAGCATGCCAAGATCAAAAACCAAAGGACAAAGAATTAGTTCTTAATTACTGACTGCTGTTAAAAGCACTAATGGAGCTTCTGAAAACTAAGCGAGATGAATCACATGATTGAAAAATGGGGACTAGAATAGACATTTCATGGAAAAAAGTTACAAATGCAGATTGAAAGTATGCTCAGCTAGGTATTAAGCGAGCGTCGCTCTCGCTGCTGATTACGGTACCAGATACATGGATTTTTTTTTTCTTTTTGTGGTACTGGAAAAGGAACTCAAGGGCTCACTCATACTAAGCAAGCACTCTTACTACAGAGCCACATTCCTAGATCTATCTATTTTCTATTTTGAGAGAGTTTCTATAAGTTGCCCAGGCTGACCTTGAATTTGTGATTCTCCTGCTTCAGCCTCCTGAGTAGCTGAAGTTACAGCCGTGGGTCATGGCTTATTTCCAGACATCCCCCATAGCTTCCTGTATTCTTGGGTGGGGCTTTTGGAGTCATGAATGTGCAACACTGGACTGATCCACTGACTGGTTTAGTACAGTTCTGGGTGTGGATAATAAGATTCACCCTGATTCTGAGTGGCACCAACCAATAGGCTTGTATCCTCGACAGAATAAAAAGGCAAAGAAAGCTCACTGCTTCTTGCCTTTCCCATACCATGATTTGTGCCTCTGCCAAGCCCCTCTGTCTTGGAACCCATTGATCATGGACTGAAAATTCTACAGATCATGAGCCAAAATAAACCTTTTACTCCTTTAAGTTGTGAATGTCAGGTATTTGTCCCAGCAACGAAAAAGAAACTAAGATATCTGGCAAGATACACATCTTTTAGGGGAGCAGAATTGATCTATAATAGTCAAATTATATAGGGTAATTATCCTCTGATCCAACCAAAATCTATGTATTCCAAAATACACTTTGTAAAACAGGAATACCAAAAACACTTGAGTTTTACTGCCATAATTGATAACAGCCAAGTTTGGAAACCTCCCAAAACCCACCCATAGGAGTGCCTGAACAAATTACATACACCCAGAGTATAGGTAATCAGCATTTATTGATATAAAGCCCTTCAAAATATAGCAAGGGGAAAAAGTCAGGCACAAAACAGTTTCACAATAAACTGGTTTGCTTCTATTCTTAAACATAAAGAAGGGTGAGCCAAGGACTAGGTAGGGTGGTCACCTGTAAGGAAACCTGGGGATAGGGAGACTGCTTACCATATGGTCTTGTCACTACAGTCCCATAAATGTGGACACAATGTTTAA
This sequence comes from Petromus typicus, assembly GCA_004026965.1. Taxonomy (NCBI): domain Eukaryota; kingdom Metazoa; phylum Chordata; class Mammalia; order Rodentia; family Petromuridae; genus Petromus; species Petromus typicus. The sequence continues at coordinate 3,200 of PVIR01029451.1, read as the reverse complement.
AAATAGAAAATATTTAAAAGGAAATGGGGTGTAGGGGTAAGTAAAGAGTGGAAAAATAATGTGATGGTAAAAAAAAAAGGAAAAGTCTATGTATATAGGGGATGAGGGCTGTGGGGTGGGTAGGGGAACGGGAGAAAATGAGAATCAAGTCGTGCCATATCATATACTGGTACAAATTCTCAATGCTGAATGTGATTATGATGTGTTTATATAATATACCAATAAAATTTTTTTAAAAAAAGGAAATAAAACAAATATACCTAACAGTTCATAATAAGACAAGAAAACTTAGAAGAAAGGAGTAACTTTACTTTTAAAATGCCGCCATTTCTTATCTGAACTAAATATAGTTTGAACTCATGATTCCTTTTTTCTTGCACACCTGAAGCAGTGCTACTAGCAAAGATGGGTCAATTCCAGATCATTTGATCACCATAGAAGATGGCAAACTACCAGTGCAGAGTGAGCAATGAATGGGAGGTGTGAATGTAAGTTGAGAACTTCCCACTCAACTGCCAGTGCAGGAGCCCTTCCCCTAGAATATCAGTCAACTTATGGCAGGGGGATGCAGAAACTGTCATTTGCAATTCTCAGTGAATTTAGACAGCAGTCGCTAACAAATGATAAAACCAACAAGGAAGCTGAAGACATCTGAGTCTAAGGACCAAACTCAGAATCAGTACACGTAGGACCAGCTACAATACCAAGTACACAGCACACTGACCAAGTTTCTCTGCCAAATAAGTTAAATGTGAAAGTAACCACTGGTCGGTGGGAAAGCACCGAGGCAGACCAGAACAGGTTACCTTTCCACAAACCAATGGGATTAAAAAAGGGTAGGGCACGCTGATAAGGAACAAGAGATTTGTGACACTGCAACCAGTGCTTAGACTTTGGGTGGAACAATCCAATTGGAAAAGATATCAGGGATAGATACCTAACACAAACAAGGTCAAATACAGGTATCTTAGTGCATCTATGAGAGAGAATGGCACAATAATTATATATAGCCAATATGTATATTCACAGGTAAAATCATGTACACCTGGGATTTTCCTTAAAGTAGTTGAAGGCTGGAGATATAGCTCATTAGTGTGCTTGCCTAATAAATGGGGCCCCAAGTTTGATTCTTGGAGGAAAATTAAAAGGTAAGTGATAGTCTGAGGATGAAAGTTTTCATATGACTATGTCCCTCGCCCCCACAATGTCCAATCACAAAATGTGACACTCAAGTATCCACTGACAAGTACATAACAGCAGAAATTTCAGAGCCTATAAGGCACCAATCACAATGCTAAACAATCACAAGCAGTATTTTCACTTTCAGGGCATTTAAATCTTTAATTCATCTGAGTGGCATGGTGTTTGTTGCAATCCCAGCATTCTCGGAGGCTGAAGGAGAAAAACCACAAGTTTTGAGCCCAGCCTGGGCAATTTAAACTGTTTAATGAGGACCTGTCTCCCAAAAAAAAAAAAAAAATCACCGGCACCAAATAAAATGTCATTCTATGAGGCTAACTGGGTTCTGGAACTGTCTTGAGGTCTCATGTGACTGAGCAGAGACAGATTTCACAGTAGCCAACCTGTTTTAGAGCCAGGATCTACTTGGGCTGTGGAAGCTCAGGGGCAGGTAGAGGAACTCCCATGCTTGAAGAAATCCATTCAGTACAATGGCTATCCTGTAACATTTCACGATTTTCTATCCCTTTCTTGATCTTGGGAGAAAAAGCTTACTACAAATTTACTTATCCCAGTGGCTGTCAAATTCTACACACTGGCATAAGACTACCAAGGAACAGGGAATGGGTTTAAAACAAACAAAATCAGGGCTGAGGATTTAGCTCAGTGGTTCCAGCACCTGTCTTGTAAGTGCCAAGGACCCAGGTTCAAAACCCGGTAACCACATACCAGACTGGGTGTGGAGACCCACGCCCAGCAGCAATCCGAACCACATACCACAGTGCAGGGCGTGGTGGTTCATGCCTGTAATCCCAGCACTCGGGAGGCAGAGGCAGGAGGATTGCTGTGATATGAGTCTGAGGCTGAGCTCAGGGCCAGCCTGAACTACAAAAAGCGAGAACCTGTCTCAAAAAATTAAAAAATAAATAAATAAAACAAACAAAATCAGAATCTGTCATCTCCCAGGTCTAGGGCCTGAAAACGCATCTATTAATAGATGCACTAGCTAATTCTCAGACAAAGCCTGGGAACTGTTACCTATATCCCACCTAGCAAGCCCAGGATCTATTCAGTGTCTCACACTCTAGGATAAGGCTTTTAATTTTCACTGCTTACTCAAATGGCTAAAGAGGTAGGTGTCTACTGACTTAGTGGGTTTTCATTAAAACGTCAGGGATTCCAAAGACTGCTGGTCTAACTCCAAGTGACTAAACTGTCCCACTGATAGGAAGAATCCAGGGAAGTTCTAGTCTACACCTGGAAGAGCTAGCAACTGGCACTCACTAGTACACAGCTGCTTGGAAGTACTGGGCCTGGGGACACGCACCTGTGTCTGCAATCTAGCAACGATGTCCTTTCGGGCTTTCATGACAGCATCCAGCTTCCCTGAGACCATGATGGAGAGGCCTTGGTCTTTGGCCAGAGAGAGCTCCAGGTGAGCACCAGTCCTCTGCATGATCTCAAGGCAGATTTTTGCTTGTTCACCCTCTCCAAATTGGTTCATGTCCTTATATTTTCTTTCTTCCAGGGGCACATGGAACACCTGTTCAGAAAAGAACAAAAAAGGGGAGAGCTTTAAGATATCAAAAAAGAGAAAGAAGAACAGTCAATAGTTAGGAATACACCTTCATTTACCATCCCACTCTTGCGGGGGCTCTGGGATGAGGCAGTTCAAGGACCAGAAGAAGCACCTAAGGTGAAGGGCCTAGCACTGTGGTATAGAGGGGAACTACACCCACAACTCACGAGAAGATTGAAAGCATGCCTGGGAAGGAGGTAAGCACAGTGGTAAGTGAAGGCGCAGAGGATGGACAGACCTTTCCACACATCAAAGCAACACCTGCACCAAAGTAGAGGCAGGGCTGCAGACTGGGCCTGAACCCTGGTCAGATACCAGAGAGAGGTAAATCACTGCTAAATGACTTCAGATCTTCAGGAGAATGGGCTGAGGAAGCGTAAGAGTAGAAGCAAGAGGGATCGAGTAACCTGGCTAAGGATGTAAACTACCATGCAAAACATTT